>WNGS01000411.1:6642907-6657910 GCA_020271785.1 Procambarus virginalis
TTGATGCCCGGGGTCGGCTTATGGGAGGCATGCTCTTAGTACCTGTAGAACTGGTAGTACCCCAACGTCTGCGAGCAAGGGGACCCTTTCATTGTCATCCTCCTTTCGTCGTTGAACCCCAAAATCTCGATGGACTGACAGTTCTTAAGGTGGCGACTGTGGGGCGTATACTCACGACGCACCCCTAGGAGGGGGGGGGGGCGGCAAGGACCAGGCAACTATCTCTTGTTGGGTGTCTTATCCTCTAACTGTGGCTCCGTGGTGGGTGAGGGGGCACATTCGTGAATGAAAGTATTCTCTCGTTTCTGTCGCTGAATACTGTTACTCTTATAACTTCTCAGGCCCGTGGGGTGCGCGACCAAGCCCCCAAGTCGGCGTGTTGGAAGACCGGGCTTCTGTAGCTCCCACTACATTGGGCCCAGACCAACACTCCTCCTCTGACCCTCCCTTGCACTTCCCCTGATGCCCCTTCCCTCCTCTTTTGTGGTTGGGTCGAGTCCACGCGCCCCCAGCGGTGACCACTCGTCCCTTAGCATGGCAGTCTCATTGTAACTACTGTTGACTTTTAACCACTCTCATCTCGTCTGGGGGGGTTTTCAACGCCGTCCCCGCACACGGCCCGCACTCGCATGATCCCTTCCCATACTAGTACCAAGCCTCGTTTTGTCCTGCTTCGTGGGCTAATGTACTTTGACTTCCTCCCACTGGATTCTACACCACCTGACGATTTCTCCATCCTTAAACATCTTGCTGATTCAATGGATGCCTCTGTTACTTTAACTCCACCCGTTTCGGTACTCGTGTCGTCGCTGCTCCTTCACCGGGTGCAACTACTCGCTTAGTCAAATTATCCTGCATTGGAAAAGTCCCTTTCGGGTCTACAAAAACGCCTCGGTTAAATGCCAGTGGCGTTGGCATCGTTCTCCTCCCGCACCATGTTGCAACTGGTTTAGGGACTAATAGAAGTAGTCCAAAAGAATAATTAAGACTGGCAAAAGGTCGGCAGAAAATGACAATTAGAAAGGAGAAGGGGGGGGGCAGAGAAATGAGACAAGGAAAAGAAAGATTCCTGGCACAATTGGCGAAGGCAGCAGCAGGAGCATCACACTCCGGCAGCCACCCACCAAGCCCCCACCTCACAACGCCAACGGGACAGAAAGGGAGGGGAGGGGGGCATAAAAGTATAGTGCTTTGGAAAAATAGATGAGAACACGAAAGTGCAAAGTGAAGTGAAAAATTGGATGAGAAAAAGTGACCCTATGTTTACAGTGCAGACAACATTCAAGATATCCACCAGCAAGAATAACAAAACAGAGCTAGATTTTGTGGGTTTTAATGAAGAAAGCATTAATATAAGCAGTCTACACAACAAATTTGCAAAATTATATATTATAGTGAACTATCATGTAGAAATAATCAGCAAATTGAAAGAAAGTATTGAGCACTTGAGTAGCAAGGTTTAAGGTCTTGAGGGGTTAGTGAAAGACTTATGCAAGGACAAGAATCAATTGGAAACAAATTGCAAATCCATGGAAGAGGAAAATAAACTAAAAATAGCTTTGGAAGAAGTTAAAGCAAATTTAAACTTAAATGACTATGATAGGTTAGGTAAGGAAATCGAACAGGAAAAAAAACAGCTTTTCTTAGAACAGATGGAGGAAGTTACACAGGGAATAGAATAGTGCAAGAAAGATATGCAACTCCCTTATGCACAAGTGGCCAAGGAGAAGGAGAAAATAGAAGAAGCAGTAAAGGAAGCCAAACACT
The DNA here is from genome assembly GCA_020271785.1 of Procambarus virginalis. Lineage (NCBI taxonomy): Eukaryota > Metazoa > Arthropoda > Malacostraca > Decapoda > Cambaridae > Procambarus > Procambarus virginalis. The sequence continues at coordinate 6,644,675 of WNGS01000411.1, forward strand.
GCAGCAACCATGATTAAACATATATTAGGCTGAAAGGGAGAAAGGAACTGGCATCTAACCTGAAGTTGGTGTAAAACAGTTATTCGAAGTCTGATAATTTTTGGTTACAAAGAAAAGATAACATGGAGGTCAGAAAGAGCTGTAAAATCAGAGAAAGTAGTAGATAAAATTGTTGGCCTCGTGGAAGGTCTTACTACCATCAAGAAGGTCTGCAACTACAGAAGGATTGAAAAGTACATAAAAGGGAAAGTTCGACCTTTAAGGATCACCCTGTACGGTGCCAAACGTACTAAGTAAGAAGTACTAAAAAATGCTAGAAAATTGCAAAGTGATGAAGGGAAAGTATGGTCGTTAAGACGAGATCTTTCAAAAAGACAGAAGCTGAAACTAAACCTCGTCGAGGCAAAACGTTTAAATGCGAGCAAGAATGAATAAGAAATCAATTTTTTTCTACAAAGTGATAGGGGTATGCAGACCAGTAAAGTGGTACATAAAGGCAAACCAACAAAATTAGAAAGAGGTGGAGTGAAGAATAATCAGAGGGGGGAACAAGTTCCTGAAAATTGCATACAACATAGATGGAGTGAGATAAAAAGATACTGGAGTTAAGTGATGTAATACAGCTGCAGACACCAGACATTGTTGCACTCAGATGAAACTTGAAGATGATATTTTAAATGAGGTCATATTCTCAAGGGGCTACAGTCTGAAGACAGGACAGAAAAATTAGGAAAGGCGGTGGGGGTGCTGTGCTGGTGAAAACACCTATAGGTTATCTTGAGGTTATCTTGAGATGATTTCGGGGCTTTAATGTCCCTGCAGCCCGGTCTTCGACCAGGCCTCCACCCCCAGGAAGCAGCCCGTGACAGCTGACTAACACCCAGGTACCTATTTTACTGCTAGGTAACAGGGGCATAGGGTGAAAGAAACTCTGCCCATTGTTTCTCGCCGGCGCCCGGGATCGAACCCGGGACCACAGGATCACAAGTCAAGTGTGCTGTCCGACCGGCTCCATTAAACATTATTGCCAACAGCTTTTGGTGTTCCCAGGCGGTCACCCATCCAAGTACTAACCAAACCCAACGTTGCTTAACTTCGCTGATCGGACGAGAAGCGGTGTTCTCAACGTGGTATGGCCGTTGGCTAAAGGTAATGGCCGTTTGACCTAAAGGTAAGCGAAATAATAATTGCCAATCCACGAGAAGTTGACATAATAGCACTAGAGATCTGCAATCGGGATGATAAATTAATGATCATAAATGCATATAATCCGCAGCCAAGCAACACATGGACAAAGGAGGAGCATGATAATAAACATGAGGGTCTTATAACAATAATGGGAGAAATTATAACGAGAGCTGATAAAGATAGATCACGACTCTTGGTAGTTGGCGACTTCAACTTGAAATCCATAAACTGGGAGGCATATGAAGCTAGAACGGAGGATTTTTGGACTGATTAGTAAACCTTATCCTAGAAACATTCATGTTTCAAGATGTTATACAAGCTACGAGAATGAGGGAAGGGGATGTTCCCTCCATGCTGGATTTGATATTTTCCAGGAAAGAGGAAGAGATTTGACATTCAGTTTCTCCCTCCGTTTGGTAAAAGTTACCATGTCTTTTGGGGAATAAAGTTTGCAATGTTATACTCTGGAAGAAAATGAGGTTGAAGCAGTTTCAGGAGAGGTCATTATGAGGAACTCTGACATTTCTTTAAGGAATTTGATTGGAAAGACTTGCTGTTAGGACCTGACGTAAATGAAATGTATGTGAGGTTTTGTGAAATATATGATAAAGGCACAACAAAATTTATACCAAAGCAGAGATGCAGAAGTAGGAAACAGGATTGGTTCAACAGAAATTGCGAGAGGTCCAGAGAATAAAAGACAAACATGGAATCAGTATAGAAAAGGCCAATAGAGGTGTCTAGTGGGAAAAAATGCTCAAGGAGCTAAGAAACAACAAAGCAGTTGGTCCAGATGAAATTTCACCATGGGTTCCGAGAAAATGTGCACCTGAGCTCAACATTCCACTTCAACTGATTTTTCAGGCATCCCTGTGTAAAGGAGTTGTAGCTGATATGTGGAAAAAGGCTAACAGTTCCAATCTACAAAAGTGGCAGCAGGGAAGACCCTCCCTCAATTATAGACCTGTATCATTGACAAGTGTAATAGTCAAAATATTGGAAAAAATAATTAAAACTAAATGGGTAGAACACCTGGAGAGAAATTATATAATTTCAGACAGACAGTATGGTTTTCGATCTTTAAGATCCTGTGTAACGAATTTACTTAGTTTCTATAATCGTGCCACAGAGATTTTACAGGAAAGAGATGGTTGGGTTGACTGCATCTATCTGGACCTAAAAAAAGGCTTTTGACAGAGTTCCACATAAAAGGTTGTTCTGGAAACGAACATATTGAAGGGGTGACAGGTAAGCTAACAAGGATGAAAAGTTTCCCAACTGATAGAAAAATGAGGGCCGTAATCAGAGGCAATGTATCGGATTGGAGCAATGTCACAAGTGGAGTACTACAGGGTTCAGTTCTTGCACCGGTAATGTTCATTGTCTACATAAACGATCTACCAGATGGAATACAGAATTATATGAACATGTTTGCTGAAGACGCTAAGATAATAGCGAAGATAAGAAACCTAGATTGTCATGCCGGGAGCCGGTCGGCCGAGCGGACAGCACACTGGACTTGTGATCCTGTGGTCCTGGGTTCGATCTCAGGCGCTAGCGAGAAACAATGGGCAGTCTCTCTTTCACCCTATGCCCCTGTTACCTAGCAGTAAAATAGGTACCTGGGTGTTAGTGAGCTGTCACGGGCTGCTTCCTGGGGTGGAAGCCTGGTCGAGGACCTGGCCGCGGGGACACTAAAGCCCCGAAATCATCAAGATAACCTCAAGATGCCCTTCAAGAAGACCTGGACAAAATAAGTATATGGAGCACCACTTGGCAAATGGAATTTAATGGAATAAATGCATGTTATGGAATGTAGAATTGGAGAACAAAGACCCCACACAACCTTTAACTTATGCGAGAAATCTTTAAGAAATTTGACAAAAAGGGATCTAGGGGTGGTTCTAGATAGAAAACTCACCTGAGGACCACATTAAGAACATTGTGCGAGGAGCCTGTGCTACACTTTCTAACTTCAGAATAGCTTTTAAATACATAGATGGCGAAATGCTAAAGAAATTTTTCACGACTTTTGTTAGACCAAAGCTGGAATATGCAGCTATTGTGTGGTGCCCATATCTTAATATGGGCACCACACAATAGCTGCATATTCCAGCTTTGGTCTAAACAAAAGTCGTGAAAAATTTCTTTAGCATTTCGCCATCTATGTATTTAAAAGCTATTCTGAAGTTAGAAAGTGTAGCACAGGCTCCTCGCACAATGTTCTTAATGTGGTCCTCAGGTGAGTTTTCTGAGAACCTGTTCTGTAAAGGAGAACCTGGGATAGGGAAATAGGCAAGCACTAAGTCTCCTGGTGTAAACTTCCTTACTTTACAGTGCCGGTCGTAACGAGTCTTCATCCTCTCCTGGGCTCTCTGTAGGTTGTTGCTAGCAAAGGAATGGACCCTCTCTAGAATGTGTCGGAGATTTTGAAGATACTGGGGCACACTCTGATGCTCACTGAAGGTGTCATCACGTAGAGAATCCTTGAAAGCCTTGAGAGGTGTACGGCACTTACGTCCGTAGAGCATCTCATAAGGAGATACTCCTAGTGACTCGTTGGGAAGACTTCTGAAAATACACATGATGAGATCAATTTGCCTATCCCAATCCTTTGAGGTCTCATTACAGAACTTTTTTAAGAGTGCCTTGATGGTTTGATGACTACGCTCGAGAGAACCCTGTGAAGCAGGATGATAGGGGCTGGACAGTACCTGTTTGATGTTGAACTCCTCCAGAGTCCGTTTGAAGAGATCACTGGTGAAGTTGGTACCACAGTCGCTCTGAATCTCCCTCGGAAATCCATACTGGGTGAAGATTTTCAGTAGATTCTTCACCACTGTAGCAGCTGTAATATTTTTCACTGGAACTGCTATCGGAAATCTGGTGGTAGGACACAGGATGGTTAAGATATATGCATTGCCTGCACTGGTCCGAGGCAAAGGACCAACGCAGTCGATAATGAGCTTGTGGAACGGTTCCTCAGGCACCTGGATGGGTATCAGTGGTGCTCTGGGAATGGAAACGTTCGGTTTCCCGGCTAACTGACACACGTGGCATAATTTGACATGAGTTTTGATGTCGTTTACCATACCTGGCCAGTAGTAGTCTTGTCGAATTCCATGGTAAGTCTTGTTGAACCCATAGTGTGACAAAGCGCCGTGGGCCAGGTGTAGAATCGTGGGCCGCAGGCTGGTGGAATCACTAGTTGTTCAACGTTTGCCCAATCGTCCTCGTCCTTCAGTTTACTGGGTCTATACCTGCGATAGAGTATTTCGTTCTCCATAAAGAACCCAGGAACACTGTCGGATTGGGTTTCAGCCTGAAAGAATAATGGTGTCAATGTAAGATCATCTCTCTGTAACTTACGGAACTCCACCGCGGTCAGGTTAGGGGGTAGTTTCGAAGGGTCCTGAGGGACAGCGGTAGCAGTAGAGTCGGCTGGCTGTGGACGTGCAGCTTGAGCACGGGTGGTCACCATAACAGGAGGAGAACCTTCATCACTCTCTTGAACCTTTACTGGAAAATGTTCAAAAATCGGGTTATCCACCACAGAGTTGCTTACCTGGATATGTCCTTGACGATCAGGTTGTTTGGTTGTTGGTCTTCTGCCAAGTCGTTGCCCAGGAGAAGTTGCACTCCAGGCATGGGAAAAGGCTTTTCCCTGACGGCGACTTGGACTTCACCGGTCACGAAGGGACAATCCAGGTAAACTCTTGCAAGGGGATAAGGAGTTGTAGCAGTAAGGTCAGTGATGAACACAGTCTCTCCTGTGTAGGCGACGTTGGGCACAGCCGATTTCAAGACGATCGATTGTAGAGCCGCTGTGTCCCGTAGGATCTTAAGTCCGAAACGTCCCTCTGAATCTGAACCGTGGGTAGAGATAGTTCCTGGATATAGATGCTTGGTAAAGAGAGAGAGATCATTAGCATGAACACCAACATTCATTACAGGCTTACCGGACTTAGGGTGAGTAGGTTTAGACTTAGGGGGTTCGACGTTACCTTTAGATTGGGACTTACCACATTTGTCAATGGTGTGTCCATATAATCGACAATACCTGCAGTACAGTTGAGAGGTACCTTGATCTGGGCTCGCTTTCTCGTAACTGTACCAAGACTTCTTGCTGGTAGGTTCTGGAGTCAGCCGGTGGATGAGGCTGTAAGTGTCAGCTGACTTCGCACACTTCACTAACTCCGTCTCTTCCTTGTCTGCTAAGTATAGGCGGACAGGAGGAGGTACACGTCTCAAAAATTCTTCAACCAGTATGAGGTTGACAAGTTCTGAAAAAGTAGAGACATGTGCTGCCTCCAGCCATTTCATGAAATATCTTCGTTTGGTGTTAGCAAATTCTAAGAAGGTGGTGGTACTTGCCTTGACGTAGTCACGAAACTTTCGTCGATAGCTTTCGGTGGAGAGAAGGTAGGCGTCCAACACAGCTTGTTTCAGGGTGGTGTAGTCGTTTTCCGAAGCCAAAGTGCTGAGTGTGACTGCTGCTCTACCTGTTAAATGTACTCTGAGAAGGGTAGCCCATTGGTCGTCAGGCCAATTAAGTTGAACAGCAAGGGTCTCAAAAGTGGTAAAGAACACATCAACCTCCGTTTCGAGGAACGGGGGCATTAACTTACTTGCATGGGAGATATTGAAACTGGGAGGAAGACTAGCTGCCGCTTGTTGGAGTTGAGCTTGGTGTGCAGCGTCCCTCGTGAGTTCTCGGTTACGACATTCTAGCATTGCTTCTGCCTGTCGTTTGTCGTGGTCACGTTGCATCTCGAGTCGCTGTTGGTATAAGGCCAACTCACGTTCACTTTCTTCCTTCTTCAGTGCGGCCTCTCTGTCACTTTCTTCTTTCTTCAGTGCGGCCTCCCTTTCCTTGAGGCGGATTTCTCTTTCTTGTTCTTCCTTTCTGAGGGCAGCTTCTTCCTTTCTGAGGGCAGCTTCTTCCTTCTGATTGCAGCTTCACGCTCTCTGCTTGCAGCTGCTTCTTGTTGTTGCTGTAGCTCGATCTTGGCAAGTTCCAATTTGAGCTTTATCGCTCTCAAGTCATCCTTATCTGAAATAATGTACTGTTCATGAGTAGAAGAATCTATAATACCTTCATCAGCAAGGTGATCCAGTATCATATTATTAATGGCAAATTTGTTGGCTCCATCAGGAACTTCCAAGTGATACTCATGTGCAAGAGTTAACAAATCGACCCTCTTAGCGTGACGTAAGGTCCCTATTTCACCTTCTGGATCTGCTTTGAAAGCTTGTAAGCGGAACATGGTGAAAATATAGCAAAACAAAGGAGACACGAATATAGTGAGAATATGGTGAATGTCAGAAACAGGAAACGTGGCAACTGATACCTATCCTGTGGGGAATTATTAATAATTAAAGTTAATTCAAGATGGTAAATGAATAAGGTCGCAGGAAATCTTGTACCTGGTACTCACTATGGGAGGATAAAGGCAAGAAAATCCTACTAATTAGTGAAAACTGAGTTTAAAATACAAGTGAAACACTAAATGGCTTCAAAATAAATGAGGTAGTCCAAAAAATGTAGTCATACCTTGCCAAGTCACTATAGAACATAAGCAATGGTACCCACTGAAATTGAATATGGTATTTACAGAATTAGCGAACTTTGTGCTCAAAAGAAAGAACGCCAATTCCCTACCTTTTGGTAAATACCATCAGTCTGACCGACGAGTAGGGGTGCGAGTGTCAACTGGTGACGAGAACTATCGGCGAGGTCCCAATTCGCCAATAATAGTTCGTGCTAGAGGATCTAAAGCCCTCTTTTTCCTCCTAGAGTCGGATTGCAGGACTTGGGTGCTATTGACCCGGAGACAGACCACAGTACCAGGGTACCTATGTGATAATCTGTCAAAAAGTGAGAAATATCTGGGGACAAAGATGTTAAACACGGAGGATAACACGGAAGGGGGAGACGACCAATTAAGAGTATGACTGCGGCCTACAGTCACCACGTAATCCAAAGTTGTCTCACTCTCACCATATGCTATTCCCGTAATGTACAATATACACAGCACCATATAAAATAAAAATGATTAATGTAAATAATGGAAGCAAGGGAAATGAAAGCCAAGTATGCTTACCACAATTACCAATACCTGAGTGAAGCTCCGTGGACAGGCCCCCATTTATATGTGACGGTAACGAGTTGGAAATGGTGGTCGGCAGTCTTCCAACTAGCAGGTGTCAGTGCTGGGCCACATATAATATATAAAAAAAAGAAAAGGAAAAAAAAGAAAAAAAAAGAATGACTGCGTGATTGGTAATCTGTGGTAAGGTCAGAAACATAAAACACAATAATAAACAATGTAGTTTAATAACAATAAAAACACAAATTGAAACAAATGCAAAATCTTGGCTTAATGGTAAAAAATGTCAAGTGGAAAATAAATAAACATGAAAATAGATTACGTTAATGGGGAGGAGAATTGACATACAAAAGTAATAAAATATGAATGCTGGAATATATGCACTAACTATAAACCTCTATTTGACCACACAAGGTGAGTCACTTAGGTGTTCATAGTCTGAGAGCACACGATATTCTGGCTGGCAGAAACGCAAGGGACTCCAACAATAACTGGCGATGACTTGTGATTGGCGAGGAACCGGAGTGGTGTGTTGGTTGGCGGCCAATGAGGAAGCTGGATGGCCGCAAGTCGCTAGTTAGGCAGTTGAAGGGTTCGGCGCGTCGACCAGGTGTGTACAGCAGGTGCTGGAGTGGGGGGAGGAGGGAGTTGCTGGTACGTGTGGCTATCTTAATATATACGTTTAGCCACTACAAAACGTATCTTGTATATTGATGAGGACGGGATGAGATACAGAAATAGCAGGCTAAATCTCTGATAAGAGATTATCGTCACAACTTAAAATCAATAGGTTTACTGAAGGAAACTACACTGGATCCACATAGTGGTTAATACACGTGGAACTGTCAGACAGCGGCAACACTTAGCTGGACGGTTCAAGAGCTCGCTCCTGGCCTCTTGAACCCAGCCACTTCCTCCAGCTGCTCAAAAGTCACTGCACCCACATATATATTTATACATCAATTCAGGCCTACACGAATAACCTGGCTCCTAGCCTAACTCTCAACACACTGGTAGTAATAATAAAGACAATGTTCATGATATGAAAGATATCCTAGTTCACCTAGATCAAGGGGTAATGGGGGGGAATTTATCTACCTTAATTCTTTCTGCTACGAAGCCGACCTATCCTCTGGCGAGGGTTGCTGAGGTCCCTGGTCCTGGCGTTTGGTCCTCCGTTGATCAGGTCCCACACACAAGGTTCTCTCATTCGATTTGTAGATGCGCATCCTAGCCGTTCCCACACTCTGCAGGCAGGTCCTACTCCTCCTCTTGAGGTACTGGAGACAGGTCCTAGAGCACGTCGCTTTCTGTTGGAAATAACCAACAATTATTTTTCCTTAATTCCTAGTATTAATATTTACTAATAATACTAACATGTAGAATTAATAGCATTAGCGTTTCCATAGTAAGGCACAATTTAGCCAGAAAATTCCCTGCCATCATGACGCCAGGCGTCGATAGCAGGCTTAAACATGAAGTCTCCCACACATGTTGGAGATATATAGAGTTCAGTTAACTATCCTTTCTTTCTAAAAATATTGTTCATTATGAAAGAAATAACCATTTCACATGCTTATGCATACCGAGTTCGACTATTCAACCAAATTAAATATTCCAGTAAAATATTACTGTGGCATAAAGTAAATACACATCGACCCATCTCGTTCAATTTGCGATGTTAATTAGATCAATTCCCTTACGAGAAGAGGTATTATCCAATATATTTATTGGTGAGAGTTTAAACTGTATTCCTTCATTTCCCCAAGTAATTAATAGTAAACTGAATTAGTTTAAGTCTGGGATTGCTATGAGCGTCTCTGCGTGCGTGATCGGGTGTCGGGGCATGAGGGAGGTGTCTTTCAAGCATATGGCTCTGCCACGAGTGCATGCGCTTCTGCAAGCGGCAGCCATTACATCAAGATCACGTGGTCGTACAGCATTAGTTACCGTTTAATTATGCATCTACGAAGATAGTCACATCCCACAATTAATCGTCCACAGCAGTGAGCATCAAGGACCAACAGACGTGATACCGGCAGGCCTAAGTGTTCCAACATGCCTACATTAAGTATACATTGTAGTTTGATGCATCATTCTATAGTTTATTACTGTGGGTAGCCTGTCATTATATCATCCGCAGACCACAAACACAACGTTAGTTTCTTTTAACGTTCTCTAATTTCAGTGAATAGTGGAATAATTTTCTTGCCTAGTCAAATGTTACCCAATTTTTCATGATTATAGTGTGTAGGCGAGGACGAACCAAGCATTCCTTCCTCTACCTATGATGTTCACCACTGGTGTTTCCACCTTTATTTGGACGATGTGATCACGACTACGAGTAGTGAAATGGGTCTAGTGAAGTCTTACAGCTAAGCCTTAACCCTTATTTCGTAGAATATTTGACTCGTACCATTAATATTTCTAATATGTATTTTCTTATGCATATACTATTCAAGAGAAGCAACAAATCAAATCACTGCTCAGTGCTCAATAAGTCTGCACCTATTATTTCCTATGATTTGGTAATATTTCATAGATTTCATTATTATATTATGATCTTTTAGAATCTTCATTTAATTTCTGATTCTATAATCTTTACCAACATCCTTAGTGAATTGGTGACGAACCACACTAATTCCTAGATATATTAATTTCTAGTAATACTCTTTAATGTTGAAGTTTGAGGATTTTAACTTATTATTATTATTATTATTATTACAGTCCATTCATGCTCTTCAAATAATTGCTAAATAATTTAACATACATAGACACTGGTTCCACAGTGTCAGTCTTACAATCTTATTTGTTTTCCCTCTTCTCAGAAGTGGCTGGTCCTTCGAGTATTTCAATTTTCTTAATATTCTTACATTTAAGTAAAAGTCCCAAATCCCAACATTTTGGTCCTTCGAACCAGATAGATTATTAATCTATAAATATTTTAATGACTAGTTTTATTTTGTATTATGTACCTCGCCCTGCCCTGGTGACACTATTATTCTCTCATCTATCCTTATCTCAACTATGGTATTTGTGCTTGGGGTTCTACTACCCAAAATCATTTACGTTCTCTAATTACTAAACACAAAGCACATTACATTAGGACAATATCTCACTCTGACCCCAGACATCACTTGGTACCCTTACTCAAATCTCTGAATATGTTAGATATTAAGTCCCTGCACATCCCCTCATGTGTATTTTATATATATATATAAAACGCTGAACAGTAATGTCAGTCCTGACCTTAAAAGCTTCTTAGTAGGTTGTAACAGATCCCATGAGCACCACACCACAAACAAATACCCATTTGATATTCCAAGAGTACGACTTAGTCAAACTAGAAATGCTTTACAAATCAAGGGACCTCGAATGTGGAATGACCTTCCCAATTATGTTAAAGACTGTACCTCTACCAACCAGTTTAAGATAAAAACTAAGTACTACCTAATTAACTCAATGTAACCTACCTCACCCCCAAAATGTCAACCCATGTCTTCTATTTTAAACAATGCTGTTTTGTTGACCAAATTGTATTTTTGTTTTTTTTCTGCCATGTTCCCCCCCCCCTTTTTCCATTCTTTTCTTATTTTTCTCAACACAATTTATACTTTAATCTCAATTAGTATTAATGTTTTAGTCTTAGTGTTTTTCCTGCCCGAAAAGCTTTGCATAATAGTGGCTTTAGGCATTGTATGTACTAGCTCTATCAATAAATCCATCAACTTTTGTATCTTACCATGTATGTATGTATGTATGTATGTACCTTACCTGAATAAAAATTTATTTTTATTTATTTATGTACTATATTTGCTGGTCCTATAACCTGTGATTAGCCAATCGCTAACCAAGGTGTAGTATTTTAGGTTAAACAGATTTCATTATCTATGGTTACCAGCAGTGTACCACATATGTTAGCCTAACCCACACCAATTTAAAATATTTGCTGTCTATACCTCATGTATAAGGTAGCACTAGTAGGACACCGTCAGTTACCAACAACACTCAGACCTATACCTCTCACTGAGGTAAGAATTTTCGGGTCACCAGGAGCAACAGCTCACAATTTTTACAATAACTCTACATTAACACCTGCATTAGAATGGCCTCACCATCTAACAATTTACTTAGATGGTAATGACATCCATCCTACACAACACCCAACTGAAGTAATTAATCACCTTAAAACAATAATTTCCTCATTTAAACTTGTTAGCAGTCCAGTCGTGTTCACATTAGTGGAACCATGCCAACTAAGTAATGATAATCGTTGGGGAGTAAGTCCAGAATATTACCAATGTGCTGCCAAATATGTTAACTTTCGACTGAGGAAAAGAGTGAGATTAGATGCCACTTGCATACAATTGCATAAAAAGCCAGACCATATATTAAACCTGGCAAGAGATGGTGTACACCTGTCAGGTGAGTTTAGGTCACATGTTGATAAATTGGTCAACACAATCAACCATCACAAGAGGTTGTGGCTAGCAAGCCAAAATTAGCTGTATATATTTCATAATTATCACTTGTGTATGCAAGTGCACATTTATATATTATATAATCTAAAAAAAAAGCACAATTATATTCACATTACTGCACCATTAATTAATTTTATGACAACCTTTATTAGGTAGGAATTTAGACTGTGGCTGTGCTGAGTTTTGCACAAATGCAGAGTAAATAACTTAGTAGTTTCTTTAGTAGAAATTATTTCAACTGGTCTTGAACTAGTCAGTAGTGTACATTATATTCATTATTGTGTTGGCCCTGATTATGGTGGGAATATATAAACCATTTATTGTGTATTCACTAATTTTGTGTATATTTTTTGAGTGGTACTGAATGCTCACTATCCCATCGAATGGTGATAATGAAGGGCTAGCCAGGAGAAATTCCAATAGTGACGTTCAAGTATCACTCAAATCTTAGCTTCTTGTTAGGTAGGTGCATTTAACCTCAGAATGAGGTAGAATGCAACTCAGCCAGAATAATTTAGGCTATCTTCAATTTATTTGCCAACTAATGAGCAAGTACCCAAGCTACTTTAGCAACATTTATTCAAGTCCTATGAAACGAACTTGATGCCACTACGGCTACTCCTGAGAAATTAAGGAGAACTTTTATTGGCCTTAAAGGTCATTTAACAAGACTGATCAATAAGTCTGAAGTTTTATCTAAAGCAATTCCCATTGATTACCATCAATTAGAAATATCAGAGTAGCTGATCTTAAATTTGATCAAGTCAGATCTACAATTAGTTATTATCTTGACATACTAAATACAGCAGAAGCTGAGCCTGATGAAATAGATCAAGCCATAACTAAAACATATTAATATGAAGACACCCAAGACAAGTTTATATAGTAAACTTAATATAGTAAATCAACATAACATAAATGCAAATACTACTGTGTCTCAATCCAGTGTACAACTACCCAAGGCTCATTTACCTACTTTAGACTTGCCTACATTTGCAGGACTGGATGAAGAAAACGGATACATTTTGGACTTCATTTCAAGTCCATAAACATGCAACACCTTCTTTTGATAAGATTTCCAAATTTTCTTACCTAAACAGCCTTCTCAAAGGGGAAGCTAAAAAGGTCATAAATAACTTAGCTTCCTCATCATTACTCTTGGTGAGAGCTATCAAACTTAAAGTTGAATTATTGCAACAGTGTTAAATATAGCTAACCTGTATTATCAGTTGCTGGATCTGAACGCACGAAGTAACCGACCAGACTCCCTTCAAAGCTTTAGGTTGGAAGTAGAGTTGCTAGCGAAAGCTTTAGATACTAAAATTGATGTACCAGCTTCCGAATGATCTATTAAGTTACTTGTACAGAGGAAACTACCTCTAAACATTTTAGCAGAAATCTGCTCACACTACAAAACCGAGTATCTCACTCTTGATCATATATTTGAGGGGTAAGAA
>WNGS01000411.1:6667806-6686877 GCA_020271785.1 Procambarus virginalis
ATTCGCGCTGATGTTCCCTTTGTTTCCTTTACTTTTTCCTTTGCCTCTCCATTGTTTGGCTGCTCGTATCTTTGTTGGGAAATGGTACACAGTTTGTTCCATTTATCTCCCCCTGAGTGTCCCGCTTTCTCTTCCTGATTTGAAACACCACCTGGACTCCTTGCCAGAGCCTGTGCTCCTGCTGGGTGACTTCAATTGTCGTCATTCTTTGGGGGGATGTTCTGACGAATACCCGAGGTCGCTTCTTGAGCCGTTTCTCCTCTCTTCTTCCCTGTCTCTTCTGAATTCTGGTGAGCCCACTCATTTGGACTCTCGGACTCGCACCCTTTCCTGTCTTGATCTTTCTCTCTGCTCTTCCTCTCTTTACTTAGATTTCACGTGGCAGGTTCTTGATGACCTCCATGGCAGTGATCATTTCCCTCCTCCTTGTGTCCTTTTTTCTCTTTTCGCCCTTCCCTCTCTTCCCTAGGTGGCAGTTTGCTAAAGCGGACTGGAACCTATTTACCCTCAGTGCTGCTCTCTCTGACCTTCCCTTCTGCCTCTCCCTCGCGCTCTCCTCCTTTTTCATGACACTTCTTCGACGCTGCCCTCCGCTCTATTCCTCGCTCTTCCTCTCGGGGTCCACGGAAGTGCGTTCCCTGGTGGAATGCGGACTGTGCTCGGGCTGTCCGCTGTAAGCGTGCAGCCTGGAAGAGGCACCGCCGTCGGCAGACGACCGATTCTTTTCTTTTCTTTCGGAAAGCGAGTGCGGTGGCCCGTAGGGCCATCCGTATGGCTAAACGTGAATGTTGGGCTTCTTATGTCTCCACAATTACGTCCGAAACTCCCCTGCCACAGATATGGAAGCGTATCCGCAAGATAGCGGGTAAGTTCGTTCCCGATGTTTCCCCGGTCCTTCACCTCCGTGGTACTCTTGTGGCGGACCCGTTGCAGGTCGCTACCGAACTGGGTTCCCACTTTTCTTCTGTTAGCTCTGGTCTTCATCTTCCCCAATCTTTCCTTCTTCGTAAACCTGTCCTTGAGTCTCGTCCTTTAGATTTCTGCACTCGTCTTCGACTTTCCTATAACGATCCCTTCTCTCTCTCTGAACTTCGTTCTGCCCTGGCCCTCTGCGGTTCTACGGCGGCGGGCTCCGATGGTATTCATTATGAGATGCTTCGCCATCTCCCTCCGTGCACGTCTCAGTATTTACTGAGTCTGTATAATCGGATCTGGGAGTCGTCGTCAGTCCCTGAGGACTGGCTCGATGCCGTTGTCCTCCCTGTTCGCAAACCAGGGTCTCTGGGAACTTCCCCTAAGGACTTTCGCCCTATTGCCCTCACAAGTTGTGTCTGCAAACTCTTTGAACGTATGGTTAACGTTCGTCTGATGTGGTTCCTGGAACACCATCACCTCCTCTCCCCTTCTCAATTTGGTTTCCGCAAGTGCCGCAGCACGACAGATGTTCTGGTGAACTTGGAGGTCTATATTCGTACTGCTTTTGCTGCGAGGACCTCCGTTGTTGCCGTCCTTTTTGACCTGGAAAAGGCTTACGACACCACTTGGCGATATCATATTCTATCCCAGCTTCATTCTTTTGGCCTTCGTGGTCATCTCCCTCTCTTTCTCCGCAGCTTCCTCTCTCGTCGTTCCTTTCGGGTGCGCCTTGGTACCGCTCTCTCTGCCTCTTTTCAGCAATACGAAGGTGTGCCCCAGGGTAGTGTTCTGAGCACTACTCTTTTTCTGGTTGCCCTCAATGGTCTTCTTTCCTCTCTTCCTTCAGGTGTCTTCTCCGCTCTCTATGTCGATGATCTTACCCTTTGCTGTCAGGGTGATGATTCGCCTCTCCTTCAGCGCCGGCTTCAACTTGCGATTGATGCCGTGTCGTCTTGGGCCACCGATCATGGCTTCAAGTTCTCTACTTCTAAGACTTGTGCCATGTCTTTTACTCGGAAACGGGTCGTTCTTCGTCCCTCTTTGTCACTTTATGGTCATCCCCTTGAGTACAAAGATTCCGCGAAGCTTTTGGGGTTATTCCTTGACACTCGTTTGTCTTGGTCTCCCCATATCTCTTACCTCCGTGTTGAGTGCTCTAAGGCCCTTACCCTCCTTCGAGTATTGTCCCATACTTCTTGGGGAGCGGATAGGCGCACTCTCCTTGCTTTGCATTCCTCTCTCGTCCTGTCTAAGCTCGATTATGGTTGCCCTGCTTACTCGTCTGCTTCTCCTTCTGCTCTTCGCCGTCTTGATGCTTTGCACCATACTGGGCTGCGCCTCAGTTCTGGTGCCTTTCGTTCGACTCCCGTCCTTAGCTTGTATGTTGACACTGGCTTCCTGTCTCTCCAGGACCGCCGTGATCGCTACTGTCTTCGCTATCTTGCGCGGTCCTTACAACATCCTTCCTCTCGCCTCTGTCGTGCTTTAACTTTTACCCCTCCTGCGGTTCCTGTTCCTCTTCACCACCTCCCTCTTTCTGTCCGGTTATCTCGCTTACAGGATTCTCTTTCCGTTCGTGTTTCTAATGTTTCTCCTCGTGTTGTTCCTTCTTTGCCCCCGTGGAGAGTCCCCCTTCCGCAGTTTTGTACATCCTTGACCCGCATCACTAAAGCTTTTACCCCTCCTACGGTTCTAAAACGCCTTTTCCTTGAGCACTTTTTTTCTCACTCCCGCTCCGTTTCTGTCTTCACCGATGGGTCTAAGTCTGCGGACGGTGTTGGCTACTCTGTTGTTTTTCCTGATCGCACTTATATGTGTCGCTTACCTCCGGAGACTAGCATCTTTACAGCGGAGCTTTATGCTATTCTCTATGCTCTTCGTCTCCTGCTTTCTCGTTGTCAGTCTTCCTTTGTGGTAGTTGTTGACTCTCGTAGTGCCCTCATGGCTCTCGGGTCCTTTAATCCGGTTCATCCAGTAGTTGTCGAGATCCAGCATTGGCTGTTTCTTGTTCACAGTAAGTTTAAGTCGGTTGAGTTTTGTTGGGTTCCCAGCCATATTGGCGTGTCTTTAAATGAGCGTGCGGATGCTGCCGCCAAGGAAGCTGTCCGCTCTTGTCCCATCTCTCGTAAAGGTATTCCATATTCCGACTTTTACCCGGTTATCCATTCCTCCATCCTTACCCGTTGGCAGGCTTCTTGGTCGTCTGTTACTGGTAACAAACTCCGTACTCTTAAATGTTGTTTCCTCGTGGCCGTCCTCCTATCACCGTAACCGGCGATGGGAAACTGCTCTGGCGAGGTTGCGTATTGGCCATACTCGCTTAACCCATGGTCACTTGATGGAGCGCCGCCCTGCTCCTTATTGTCCTAATTGCATTGTCCCTCTTACGGTCGTGCATGTCCTTCTTGAATGTCCTGACTTCCGGGACGAGCGTGTGTCTTGCTTTCCGACCGCCCCTCGCGGTCACCTGTCCCTCGATAGAATTCTTGGTGACTCGGATACTTTTGATATCGTTCGCCTTATGCGTTTTTGTTCTCGTATTGGCATCCTTGGTGATATTTAGCGCCCTCTGATTATTCCGCACATTTGATGGTGCTACATAGCCTTCCCGGTTTGGTGCCTTCTTTTGATAATTAATTACTACTTACTTCCACTAACTTGACTACTTATTATTCACGAGGTCTACTATTTGTCAAGAATCCAGCGATGTTTATTTCACACCTTTAGCTGTTTTAAATTCAACTGTTCAACTAAACATTGTGTGATAAAGGTCTTATGGGAGCCTTGATCAAAAAGACCTCTAGTATTAACTCTAGACTTCTTGTAAGTTAATTTAAGTTGAGCTGTAGGAGAGTAGTATTGTTGTCTGATTCGGTTGAAAGTACATTAATTTCTTGGTGTACTTTGCAGTATTGAACTGTGGTGGAATTCGTAGAATCCTCCCAAAGTGTTGTAGATTGTGATTGTGCCTTTATACATAAGGCATAATGTGTACGCTTGTTGCATCTACTGTACAATTGTAGGAAGACTACACATTTACTATGTTCATGAGAACCCATGCACTTGGTGCATCTCTGCAATTCTTGTAGGTGTTTAATCCTAGAATTAAAGTTAGGATAAACATTACATATTGTCATGTTCACAGAAAATGGTACCATCCGTTTTCTATGTGCGGCGGCTGGACGCCACGGAGAGAGAAGGTAAACAAAGATACAGGACGACACCAGCTTGGGAGCTCTAGTCATGTAATCGTTTATAAGTATTAAAGTCAGTAACCAGGAATGACTTTACATCAACCTTACAATCAAGACTATCTCAGCTATACACAGATACCACATTGGCGACGACGATGAACTGGGAACGCAGGTATTTGTTTAACTTCAAACACAAGGAAGGAGCGCATGCTGTCTCGCCCAGAGGAGGAAGGAGAAGCTGTGAGCTGTGAGCACCATACCGGATGCTGCATGCTACCCCATGCTGTGTGCTGGCCGTTGCTGTGTGCTGGCCGTTGCTGTGTGCTGGCCAATGCTGTGTGCTACCCCAAGCTGTGCTGACTCAAGCTGTGTACTGAGTAATCTCCGAGGCGACGCTGTGTACGAAACGACGCTTTGATGCAGTGTACAAAACCCGATGTTTTGGTTACGAAACGACGCTCCGTGCTACAAAATTCTTCACGCTGTGAACCAACTGCTGCCTACTGCTGCCAACTGCTGTGCCAACTGCTGCCTACTGCTGTACCAACTGCTGTACCAACTGCTGTACCAACTGCTGACAACTGCTGTACCAACTGCTAACAACTGCTGTGCTGCTGTGAGTTGGAGTAACAACACATGTACACAAGGGCTAGGTAAGAAATCAGTTGCTGCTGTGTTGTGCACTGTTGTGAACTTTTGCATTAAAATGCTTGTGTGCTTTGCAAAATTAAAGTAATTACAGTGAATTCTTAACTAACATATACAGTGCAGTAAGTGTTATATATTCTGAGGAACATTTTAAGTGATAAGTTTACATTTATTCAGTAAAAATGGCAAATATACCTCAGTTTCCTGCATTTGATCCTGACTGTGACCAGACAAACCTGTCACAGAGGTGGGTCAAATGGCTTAAAAGGTTTGAAAATTTGTTGATAGTTTCTGACATCAAAAGTGCTGAAAGAAAGCGTGCCTTTCTACTTCATTATGCAGGTGATAGAGTTTGTGACATCTTTGATACACTGAAAGACACTGGTGGTGCCAAAGATTATGACACTGCCAAGGCCAAATTAACTGAGCATTTCAAACCAAGGCAAAATACTGCTATGGAAATTATGCATTTCAGGAGAGCAAAACAACTCTCTAATGAAACTGTTGATCAATACCATACATGTCTGCAGGGTTTAGCAACCCATTGTGAGTTTGCTGATGTTGACAAAGAAATCAAACAGCAAATAATTGAAACATGCACATCTACACGTCTCCGTCGAAGAGCTCTAGAACTTGATGATGAAAGTTCTCTTACCAAGATACTGGATATTGCTCGTAGAATGGAAGATGCTGCACGTGATGCTCGTGTCATGGAGTGCAGTGCCAACAACAGTTCTGCCACTGTTACTAACAGTCATGAAGTATATAAGGTTCAGGGAGGACACCATGATCATAGAAGATATCATGCCAAACCTAACATTAAATTGAGCCGAGAACCACATCACAACTGGAGTCATGGAACAAGACTCAAGCAGTCACAACGACTCACATCAGAGGTTGTCAATAATAAATGTTACAATTGTGGAGGAGACTACCCACACCAAGATAATGTTTGTCCTGCTCAAGGTAAGAAGTGCTATGAGTGTGGAAAACTTGGTCATTTTGGTGCTCTGTGTCGTTCTGCACTAAAGAAACCACAATCAATAAATAAAAGCAATGTACGAGGATCAAGTCATAGGAGTCGAGGTGGCAAACACAATATTGCATCTCAAATCAAGAATGTTAATAATATACAAGACAACATTTCATTACAACCAGTCTCAGATGACAGTGAATGTGATTATATTTATGGAGTACAATCAATCACAAATGGAATGATCTTCCAAACAACCCAGAGACTATAGTATACATTGCTGGCATTTGTCTCAAAATTCTCATTGACACTGGATCAAACATTGACACCATTGCTGAGTGCCACTATGAAAAATTTAAAAACAGTTCCAAAGCTTGAAAACTATAATGGCAAGCCACTGCCTATGCTTCAAAGGTAGCCTTACCAGTGATTGGAACTTTCACTGCAGAGATTAAGTCAAAGAATGCAATGCTCATTACTACATTCCATGTTGTTAGGAATGCAAAGGAGTTTACTCAGTTACAAGACTTCAACCAAATTGGGGCTACTTCAGCTTTCTAATGCTGTAGCAGTGGAATCTGCAAACAATGTTGATGCTATTGTTGCTGAATTTTCTGATCGGTTTAAATCCATAGGTTGTTATACTGATAGCAAGGTACATCTGCATATCAACCCAGATGTAATTCCAGTTGCCCAACCACATCGCCGACAACCATTCCATACTCGCAAGAAAGTCGATGCCGAACTGGATAGGCTGATAGAACTAGATATCATTGAACGGTAACAGGCCCAACACCATGGGTAAGCCCAATTGTCACTCCACCAAAGCCGAAGAATCCAGATGAGATACGCATTTGTGTAGACATGCGTGTTCCCAACAAGGCAATAATGCGTGAANTTCCCGATGTTTCACCGGTCCTTCACCTCCGTGGTACTCTTGTGGCGGACCCGTTGCAGGTGCTACCGAACTGGGTTCCACTTTTCTTCTGTTAGCTCTGGTCTTCATCTTCCCCAATCTTTCCTTCTTCGTAACCTGTCCTTGAGTCTCGTCCTTTAGATTTCTGCACTCGTCTTCGACTTTCCTATAATGATCCTTCTCTCTCTCTGAACTTCGTTCTGCCCTGGCCCTCTGCGGTTCTACGGCGGCGGGCTCCGATGGTATTCATTATGAGATGCTTCGCCATCTCCCTCCGTGCACGTCTCAGTATTTACTGAGTCTGTATAATCGGATCTGGGAGTCGTCGTCAGTCCCTGAGGACTGGCTCGATGCCGTTGTCCTCCCTGTTCGCAAACCAGGGTCTCTGGGACTTCCCCTAAGGACTTTCGCCCTATTGCCCTCACAAGTTGTCTGCAAACTCTTTGAACGTATGGTTAACGTTCGTCTGATGTGGTTCCTGGAACACCATCACCTCCTCTCCCCTTCTCAATTTGGTTTCCGCAAGTGCCGCAGCACGACAGATGTCCTGGTGAACTTGGAGGTCTATATTCGTACTGCTTTTGCTGCGAAGACCTCCGTTGTTGCCGTCCTTTTTGACCTGGAAAAGGCTTACGACACCACTTGGCGTTATCATATTCTATCCCAGCTTCATTCTTTGGCCTTCGTGGTCATCTCCCTCTTTCTCCGCAGCTTCCTCTCTCGTCGTTCCTTTCGGGTGCGCCTTGGTACCGCTCTCTCTGCCTCTTTTCAGCAATACGAAGGTGTGCCCCAGGGTAGTGTTCTGAGCACTACTCTCTTTCTGGTTGCCCTCAATGGTCTTCTTTCCTCTCTTCCTTCAGGTGTCTTCTCCGCTCTCTATGTCGATGATCTTACCCTTTGCTGTCAGGGTGATGATTCGCCTTTCCTTCAGCGCCGGCTTCAACTTGCGATTGATGCCGTGTCGTCTTGGGCCACTGATCATGGCTTTAAGTTCTCTACTTCTAAGACTTGTGCCATGTCTTTTACTCGGAAACGGGTCATTCTTCGTCCCTCTTTGTCACTTTATGGACATCCCATTGAGTACAAAGATTCCGCGAAGCTTTTGGGGTTATTCCTTGACACTCGTTTGTCTTGGTCTCCCCATATCTCTTACCTCCGTGTTGAGTGCTCTAAGGCCCTTACCCTCCTTCGAGTGTTGTCCCATACTTCTTGGGGAGCGGATAGGCGCACTCTCCTTGCTTTGCATTCCTCTCTCGTCCTGTCTAAGCTCGATTATGGTTGCCCTGCTTACTCTTCTGCTTCTCCTTCTGCTCTTCGCCGTCTTGATGCTTTGCACCATACTGGGCTGCGCCTCAGTTCTGGTGCCTTTCGTTCGACTCCCGTCCTTAGCTTGTATGTTGACACTGGCTTCCTATCTCTCCAGGACCGCCGTGATCGCTACTGTCTTCGCTATCTTGCGCGGTCCTTGCAACATCCTTCCTCTCGCCTCTGTCGTGCTTTAACTTTTACCCCTCCTGTAGTTCCTGTTCCTCTTCACCACCTCCCTCTTTCTGTCCGGTTATCTCGCTTACAGGATTCTCTTTCCGTTCGAGTTTCTAATGTTTCTCCTCGTGTTGTTCCTTCTTTGCCCCCGTGGAGAGTCCCCCTTCCGCAGTTTTGTACATCCTTGACCCGCGTCACTAAAGCTTTTACCTCTCCTACGGTTCTAAAACGCCTTTTCCTTGAACACTTTTCTTCTCACTCCCGCTCCGTTTCTGTCTTCACGATGGGTCTAAGTCTGCGGACGGTGTTGGCTACTCTGTTGTTTTTCCTGATCGCACTTATATGTGTCGCTTACCTCCGGAGACTAGCATCTTTACAGCGGAGCTTTATGCTATTCTCTATGCTCTTCGTCTCCTGCTTTCTCGTTGTCAGTCTTCCTTTGTGGTAGTTGTTGACTCTCGTAGTGCCCTCATGGCGCTCGGGTCCTTTAATCCGGTTCATCCAGTAGTTGTCGAGATCCAGCATTGGCTGTTTCTTGTTCACAGTAAGTTTAAGTCGGTTGAGTTTTGTTGGGTTCCCAGCCATATTGGCGTGTCTTTAAATGAGCGTGCGGATGCTGCCGCCAAGGACGCTGTCCGCTCTTGTCCCATCTCTCGTAAAGGTAATCCATATTCCGACTTTTACCCGGTTATCCATTCCTCCATCCTTACCCATTGGCAGGTCGTAACAAACTCCGTACTCTGAAATGTTGTTTCCTCGTGGCCGTCCTCTTATCACCGTAACCGGCAATGGGAAACTGCTCTGGCGAGGTTGCGTCTTGGCCATACTCGCTTAACCCATGGTCACTTGATGGAGCGCCGCCCTGCTCCTTATTGTCCTAATTGCATTGTCCCTCTTACGGTCGTGCATGTCCTTCTTGAATGTCCTGACTTCCGGGACGAGCGTGTGTCTTGCTTTCCGACCGCCCCTCGCGGTCACCTCTCCCTCGATAGAATTCTTGGTGACTCTGATACTTTTAATATCGTTCGCCTTATGCATTTTTGTTCTCGTATTGGCATCCTTGGTGATATTTAGCGCCCTCTGATTATTCCGCACGTTTGATGGTGCTACATAGCCTTCCCAGTTTGGTGCCTTCTTTTGATAATTACTTACTTACTTCTCGACTACCCTTGAAAGATGTTGATAATTTTCCACTAAGTCACTCCTAGTCACATGTCAAGGGTCGGCTGGATCCTTTTCTGGTAAAGGTATCAGATAGCTCAGTAGGCTTCCATGGATTAAATGAGAGGGACTCGGGGGTTCTCTCTGAGTGAAGAAAGGTAAGTCAGGGGGGCGGTTGTTGACTCGTGCCTCAATTTCTACGACGAGTGTTTGCAATTCAGGGAAACTAATTTTTTGTCGATGTAAGGTCTTAATTAAACATTTCATGACGGTCCCTATCACTCGTTCGTAGAAACCACCTTGCCAGGGTGCTCTGGTTGGGGGGTATAAACTTCCAGTGGCACTGTCTTCTTTGTAATACAGATTGCACCTCAGGGTGATTCCATCTCTCTCGTAGGCGGGCTTCTCCAGTCACAAAATTTTGATCCATTGTCGGAAATCATTAACTTGGGGCAGGATCTGCGTGCAGCAAATCTACGAAAGGTTGGATAAAGGCTTCTGCACTTATGTCAGAAGTCACTTCTAAGTGTACGCATCATGTGGTTGCACACGTGAAGAGGCAAGGTGCCAGTGAAAGCATATATTTATCTAGAGTGCCAGTGAGAAGTAAGGCTCCTGTGTAATCGACACCAGTGGTCTCAAAGGGACGGAGGTAGACTACTCTCTCCTTAGGGAGTGGTAGAGGCCCTGGGTAAGGAAACCCTCGAGCGTCGTACCTCCTGCAGATTACACAAGATTTAATAAGTGATTTGACACTTTGACGACCTTGGGAGAGCCAATATTTCTGTCTAAGGTCGATGAGGGTGTCTAACACTCCACCATGTAAAGTACCATGTTGATGGTGATGTAAAACTAGAAGTTTTGTGATAATGTGGTAACGTGGTAAAAGTATTGGATTTTTAGTATCAAAGTCAATTTCTGATGAAGCAGACGTCCTCCACACCTCAATATATTGTGGTTATTGGCATCATACCAGATGCCAAGAGACTTGGTTAATTTGTCTGGAAGATTCTCATATTCAATTCCATAAGTCTCTTGTTGTGCACGTTTGATCCAATAGGTGATAGGACTGGGAAATCTATGCCTGATTCCTCTCTTAGCAAGAAAATCATCAAATACATGCGCAGTTACTCTTGGTAACTTACTCAAGTTAGAATAATTGAGGATTGATAGCTAGGGTCTGGTGTTCTGGATCTGTCATGGGTGTAGTGATATCGGTTACTATGACTTGTAGCTTGTTTGGCCCACTGACCACTAACAAGCCACGAAGGTCCATTAAACCACATTTGAGACTTGATCAGCTGTTTTAATGATAAACCTCTTGAAAGGTAATCTGCTGGATTGTCCTTGGTAGGAACATGTCTAAGTTTATATCCAGCAGATAATTCGTGTATTTCCCTAAGTCGATTACTGACGAAGGGAGTTTTGTTATTGTTTCTTGCCCATTGTAAGACTGCCTTATTGTCTGACCACACTACGATCTCACCAAAGTGAATATTGAGTATCTTGGTCAAGCAATGAGCCAATCTCACTCCCACTAGCAATGCAGTCAATTCCATTTGGGTAAGGATCTCCTCTTGATTTTAGCAACTCTTGCTTTTGATGTGAGCAAAAATGATTGTGTTGTTAACTAAGCAGGCTGCAGCACCATACGCTTTACCGGAGGCATTGCAGAAGACGTGCAAATTGGTAGGTAAGTTTTGTCCTGTGGCATTACGAGGAAATTTCAAAACGCCTAATTTTTTTATTTTTGTATTTTTACATGTGACACATGCAATTTAAATACAATAAAAACAATAAAAGTACATTCGAAAACATAACAAAACAAAACAAATTAATAAACCACCAGCCAGAAGGGCCGACGCACAGGACAACAAAGTACAAAACGAGAATGCAAGAACATACATCAAAAGAGAGAAATGTCAAAACAAGCAAGCACAGTAACATTATAAAACATAAAAGTATACACAAAACAAACATCAAGATGTATAACATGAAAATAACGAGAAAAGCACAATAACAACAAACAAAACAAAAATAACAACAAAGCACATGTAATGCAATAATAAAACACAAGTGCAAGGTACATTCACAGAAACAAGACATGAATAAAAACTCACCAAACCAACCGCCTCGCAACAAACAAAGGGAGAGGCCAAAATATACAATAGGAAACAATCATTCCATGCAATCAAGAAAACAAAACATAGGAACACACAACAACAACAAACAAGCACTGGCCTGAAGGACCGAGAACAAAACACATCATAAGGGACATCATGAAATAGAACAGGGAAATTGCACAACACAGTCTAGCAATGCATAAATAGAACACATATGGATAAATAACAACATAAAAGCAAATACATGAATAGAAACACCCTCGCCAAAACACTGGCCTTGCAACAAAGAAGGGAGAGGCACGTGCACAGAATACAATAGGGCAAACAAAAGGCCATGGGGGCACACAATACTACAGGAACATGAAATCAACTGACATATTTGCCCGGGAACAAGGCCCGGGGGAACCGCGCTTGGAACACCTCCCAAAGCAGCCACCTCCTCCAAGAATCTTGACCGTCCACCAAGGACGGCATGGTATCCGGAACCCCGGCAACAAACACCTGCAAACAGGGAACCCATATGGTGTCACTCCGGAGGCGAGTTACCGCCACCTATTCCATATACTGGAAACCCGCCCATCAAGAAAGCTCCCCGGCCTTTCAGACATCAGGATCTCAGTAACCATGACCTCCAGAGCCTCGAGTCGCAACCCTGCAGGAGAGAGCCGGTCAGAGGGCACCCCCACAGGGGCACCAGCGGCCTCGGGCACACCACCAGACGACTGCAGGGAACCAGGGCGGCGTGCATCCTTACGTAACGTCACCACCAGGCCACGCCCAGCACCAGCATCCACACCATCTCTGGCAGCAGAAGCCACCACACCCCACTGCGGAGAGCCCCCTGGGGGAAGGAACAGAGGCACACCCGAGACACGGGCATCAGCACCAGCAGGCACATGAACCTCCGCCACCACCACCCGCAAGACAACGACGCATCCGAATCCACGCCGTCAACACCTGAAGACAGTCACTGAAGTCGCCAACATCTACCCAGGCAGTAGACGAACGCCTGGAATGCTTGGGCTCCGGCCAGATATCGTCAGAGCCAGAAGCAGACTCAGAAACATGGGCACCCACTAGCCGGACGAACCGACGCCCGATGCAAACAGCAGCAGCCTCTACCACAGGGGAACAGGACCACACACAGCAGGAGGCTGCGCAGCCACCCCAGCACCCAGCACAGTAGGGACCCGAGGTGAGGCTGCAGGGCCAGTTTCAGCAGCCGAAGACGAGGAAGCAGATGACGACGCCCCACAGGGAGTACCAGGAAGACCCACGGAGCAGCAGGGCCAGAGACAGGAGCAGGAGTAACATCCGACGGCGGCACTGCAACAGCCAGAGGAGGGCCAGCGACACCTGGGGAACAACGGGGGATGCTGGGGGATCCCCATCAGTGAACGGCGCTCACCCCGGAGTCCTCCTCCAGAGGGAGCGGCGGGAAATCCTCTTCCCGGAACAAATTCACGGGAGCGACCGATCAGCAGTCCACCCGGCAGCCTGATGCCCCAACAAGCCACACTGGAAACAGTACGGGGTTGTCGGGCATAAAACACCCGTACATAATACCCTAACAGCCGACAGAAGACGGATGTCCGACCTCAGTCGCGTCCCGAGGGTTCGAATATTGGTCTTCACACCCGAATACTTGCCAGACGATAGCGAGTTCATCTGCACACTAACGACGGAGCCGTACCTCTGGAAGAAACGCCGGGGGGGGGAGAGTCTTGGGAACTCCATGGGGCGCCATGGACACTGACATATGTCACAAGCACCACTACGGTCCGAAATGGTCAGACCCGTGCCGTCCTGCAGCTGCAAAGTACGCCTCTCGTACTTACGGAGAAAATCACGGTACACCGCCTCACCCACAACTTGATGACACGGTGAGCAGTGACCAGCTCGACACCATATACATCCTGGACCAGGACTTGGAGAATGTCAATCAAGACAAAGTCCACCAGCGGGTAACCAGCACGGCCAGTAAACTCCAATCTTATGGAGTTTTTCCTCATGACAGCTGGAATAGGGCTGCCCATCGCATATCGCGCCACGTCCCCACCACCAGGAACAACAGGGAGGGTAGACACCTCAAAACACCTACTTGTTTGAAATCCGTTAGTGTTTTTGCCATTTATTTTCAACTTGATTGGCAACGGATCATCCCATCCCATATTTTTCTTCCTGCATGAGGAGTTTTGCCCTTTATTAAAATAGGGCTAAGTAAGCCCAAAGGGTCAAATGGTTGACATACATACGAGAGAAATTTTCTCATGGTGAGGGGTGAATTATTTGTTTGTACTGTCTTGACATTCATCTCGTCAGTAACAGTGTTCCATTCCATGAATAGAAATTTTACTTGATTAGGCACCTGATAATCGGGAAACTTTCTCGGTCATCTGGTTTAATTATTTAGTTGTTGTGAGGCCCATGATTGCAGTGGCATGTTGGCTCAGAGCAACTCACGATTAGCCTCATGGTAATTTCTACCAATTTGTCATTAGTAGTTCCCTGAAGTTGTCTACGTACAAGTTCAAATTTCGGCTTTGTAAGGACTATTCGACTTCTTCAAATGTGTATCAAACGATGCTTGAGGTAGAAACAGTGAGAGGTCGCCCCGAATAGCGCAGAGACAACCTGTAGGTGACGATGTCACTATTAGGATCCAGTGTATCCTTGATCCAGAGAAATTTGGTAAAATCATGATCCTCTTCTTGTAAGCCTACTCTAAGGAAAGCTTTACAGATATCTGCAGTATAAGCGAAAATACTAGTGCAGAATCGTAATAATACATCTTGTAGCCTTTGTGTTAGGCTAGGTCCGTTTGGAGACACTCATTCAAAAACACCTGTTTGCCTTACTTTGGCACTGCAGTTGAAGACTATTCATATTGGTGTTGTCACTGACTGTTACTACACAGCCTGATGGGGTAAATAGTGACCCTTTTTTGGTCATCAACAACAACACTTCAATAAATTTACTATCGAATTGTTGTTGGATTAATTGGTGATGCATGTTTAATTTATCAGGCTGTTTTGGCAGCTGTATTAATTGAGACTTTAATTGGAGGCTGCCGTGAAATAATTAACTGGAAGTTGTGGATGAGTCAACTTCCATGGCAGTCTCATCTAGTATTGATTTGTCTTTATAGACAACTGTGTCCAAGTATTGCCGGACATTATCTTCAGATGCGCGTAAACTGTAGGGTGACTGTTCCAAGCCTAGTCACACTACTAATGAATTGTTTGGTTGTTTGGTAATTGACAGATTTTTTTGTTGGAAAAGCAACGGTCCTGTCGGCAATTTTGCCTCCAGCACATAACAAATTCATTCCAAGTTGCAGGGTGCATCCCGTAATAAATTTGTGATAATAGTCGTTTCCAATAAGGATTCACGTCTGCGAGGCGATCGGAATATATTTTATAATCCACTAGCCTAATGCTGTTAAGTCTTGAGATGTTTTACAGTATGAGCAAGCTCTGTGACCTGCAGGTCTGAAGGAAGCTTGTCCACAACTACAGTTTTGTATTGAGTTACTGGTACGACTCTGATCTTCCACTAACTTCCCCCCTTCCCCCNCCCTCCCGACAGCTGGGGTCCATAATTCTTCTGCTCTCTTGATTCGTTCCGATGTCCCTTGTCCCCTTACTTTTTCCTCGCCTCTCCACTGTTCTGCCGCCCGTGTCTTTGTGCGTAGATGGTACACGGTTTGTTCCATTTATCTTCCCCCCACTGTCCCGCTTCTCTTCCCGATCTTAAACACCTCCTAGACTCCTTGCCGGAGCCTGTGCTCCTGCTGGGTGATTTCAATTGTCGTCATGCCTTTGGGGTGATGTGCTGACAAACACCCGGGGTCGCCTCCTTGAACCTTTCATCCTCTCTTCTTCCCTGTCCTTCTTAATTCTGGTGAGCCCACTCATTTGGACTCTCGGACTCGCTCCTTTCTTGTCTCGATCTTTCTCTGTGCTCGTCATCCCTTTCCTTAGATTTCGGTGGCGAGTCCTTGATGACCTCCATGGCAGTGACCATTTTCCTATCCTTGTCACTTTTTCTCCTTTCGCCCTCTCTCTCCTTCCCTCGGTGGCGGTTTGCCGAGGCTGACTGGCGCCTTTTTACTCTCCGTGCTACTATTTCCGACCTCTCCGTTTTACCTCTCCCTCGCCCTCCTTCTTTTTCATGACACTGTCTTTGACGCTGACCT
Organism: Procambarus virginalis; assembly: GCA_020271785.1. NCBI lineage: Eukaryota > Metazoa > Arthropoda > Malacostraca > Decapoda > Cambaridae > Procambarus > Procambarus virginalis. The sequence continues at coordinate 6,683,417 of WNGS01000411.1, forward strand.
GCACTCTATTCCTCGCTCTTCCTCTCGGGGACGCGAAAGTGCGTTCCCTGGTGGAATTTGGACTGTGCTCGGGCTGTCCGCTGTAAGCGTGCAGCCTGGAAGAGACATCGCCGCCGGCAGACGGTTGAGTCTTTTTCTTTTGTTTCGGAAGGCGAGTGCGTGGGCCGTAGGACCATCCGTGCGGCTAAACGTGCTTGCTGGGCGACTTATGTCTCTACCGTTACTTCCGAAACTCCTCTCCGCTGGTCTGGAAGCGTATCCGCAAGATTGCGGGTAAGTTCGTTCCCGATGTCTCACCGTCCTTCGCCTCCATGGTGCTCTTGTGGCGGACCCGTGCAGGTTGCGACCGAACTGGGTTCCCATTTCTCCTCTGTTAGTTCTGGTTCTCTCTCCCCCAATCTTCTTCGTAAGCCTCTCCTTGAGTCTCGTCCTTTAAATTTCTGTACTTTCTTCACCTTCCCTATAATGATCCCTTCTCTCTCTCTGAACTTCATCTGCCCTAGCCCTTTGTGGTTCTACGGCAGCGGGCTCTGATGGCATTCATTATGAAATGCTCCGCCATCTCCCTCCGTGCACGTCTCAGTATTTACTGAGTCTGTACAATCGGGTCTGGGAGTCGTCGTCAGTCCCTGAAGACTGGCTCGATGCTGTTGTCCTCCCTGTTCGGAAACCAGGGTCTCTCGGGTCATCCCCCAAGGACTTCCGCCCTATTGCCCTCACGAGTTGTGTCTGCAAGCTCTTTGAACGTATGGTTAACGTTCGTTTGATGTGGTTCTTAGAACACTATAAACCTCTCTCCTTCTCAATTTGGTTTTCGCAAGTGCCGCAGCACAACGGATGTCCTGGTAAACTTGGAGGTCTATATTCGTACTGCTTTTGCTGCGAAGACTCCGTTGTTGCCGTCCTTTTGACCTAGAAAAGGCTTACGACACTACCTGGCGGTATCATATTCTGTCTCAACTTCATTCTTTTGGCCTTCGTGGGAACCTCCCTCTCTTCCTCCAGAGCTTCCTCTCTCGTCGTTCCTTTCGTGTGCGGCTTGGTACTGCTCTCTCTGCCCCTTTTCGGCAGTATGAGGGTGTACCCCAGGGTAGTGTTCTGAGCACTACTCTTTTTCTAGTTGCCCTCAACGGTCTTCTTTCTTCTCTTCCTTCTGGTGTCTTCTCTGCTCTGTATGTTGATGATCTTACCCTTTGCTGTCAGGGTGATGATTCACCTCTCCTTCAACGGCGGCTTCAACTTGCGATTGATGCCGTGTCGTCGTGGGCCACCGATCATGGCTTCAAGTTCTCTGCATCTAAGACTTGTGCTATGACCTTTACTCGGAAGCATGTTGTTCTTCGTCCCTCTTTGTCGCTTTATGGTCATCCCATTGTGTACAGGGATTCCGCAAAGCTCTTGGGGTTAGTCTTTGACACTCGTTTGTCTTGGTCAGCCCATATCTCTTGCCTCCGAGTTGAGTGCTCTAAGGCCCTTAACCTCCTTAAGGTTTTGTCCCATACTTCTTGGGAGCGGATAGGCGCACGCTCCTATATTTGCACTCCTCTCTCGTCCTGTCTAAACTCGATTATGGTTGCCCTGCTTACTCTTCTGCTTCTCCTTCTACTCTTCGCCGTCTTGATGCTTTGCACCATACTGGGTTGCGTCTCAGCTCTGGTGCCTTTCGTTCGACTCCCGCCCTCAGTTTGTATGTTGACACTGGCTTTCTCTCTCTCCAGGACCGCCGTGACCGCTACTGTCTTCGCTATCTTGCGCGGTCCTTACAGCATCCTTCCTCTCGCCTCTGTCGTGCTTTGACTTTTCCTCCTCCTGTAGCTCCTGTTCCTCTTCATTGTCTCCCACTTTCTGTCCGGTTATCTCGCTTGCAGGATTCTCTTTCTGTTCATCTTTCTAATGTTTCTCCTCGTGTTCCTTCCTTGCCTCTGTGGAGAGTCCCCCTTCCCAAGTTTTGTACGTCCTTTACTTGTATTACTAAAGCCTTTACCCCCCCTGCAGTTCTGAAAAGCCTCTTCCTTGAGCACTTTTCTTCGCACTCCCACTCTATTTCCATCTTTACCGATGGGTCTAAGTCTGCGGACGGTGTGGGCTACTCTGTTGTTTTTCCTGACCGTACTTATATGTGTCGCCTCCCTTCGGAGGCTAGCGTCTTTACGGCGGAACTTTATGCTATTCTCTGTGCTCTCCGTCTCTTGCTTTCTCATTCCTCCTTTGTGGTTGTAGTCGACTCTCGTAGTGCCCTAATGGCTCTTGGGTCCTTTAATCCTGTCCACCCAGTGGTCGAGATTCAGCAATGGCTGTTTCTTATTTCTAGTAAAATTAAATCGGTGGAGTTTTGCTGGGTTCCCAGCCATATTGGTGTTTCTTTGAATGAGCGTGCGGATGCTGCCGCTAAGGAAGCTGTCGGCTCTTGTCCCATCTCCCGTAAGGGTCTTCCTTATTCTGGCTTTTATCCTGTTATTCATTCCTCTATCCTTGCCCGTTGGCAGAGTTGTTGGTCCTCTGTGATTAGTAACAAACTGCGTACTCTCAAACGTAGTGTGTCCCCGTGGCCTTCCTCCTACCACCGTAACCGGCGGTGGGAAACTGCTTTGGCACGGCTGCGGGTTGGCCATACTCGCTTAACCCACGGTCACTTAATGGAGCGCCGCCCTGCTCCTTATTGTCCGAATTGCGTTGTCCCTCTTACGGTTATGCATATCCTTGTTGAATGTCCTGCCTTCCAGGACGAGTGTGTGTCTTGCTTTCCGACCGTCCCTCGCGGTTACTTGTCCCTCGATAGAATTCTAGGTGAATCGGATACTTTTGATATCGTTCGCCTTGTGCGTTTTTGTTCTCGTATTGGCTTTCTTGGTAATATTTAGCGCCCTCTGATTATTTCGCACTTTGATGGTGCTACATAGCCTTCCCGGTTTGGTGCCTTCTTTTGATAATTACCTTACCTTACCTCTTCTCGTAAGGCAATTAATTAATTAACATTGCACAAATTGAACGAGAAGGGTCGACGTGTATTTACTTCACGCCGCTGTAATATTTTACTGGAATAATTTGATTGAATAGTCGAGCTCGGTATGCATAAGCATGCGAAATGGTTATTTCTTTCATAATAAACAATATCTTTAGAAAGAAAGGACAGTTAACTGAACTCTATATATCTCCAACATGTGTGGGAGACATCATGTTTAAGCCTGTTATTGACGCCTGGCGTCATGACGGCTGGGAATTTCTGGCTAAATTGTGCCTTACTATGGAAATGCTAACGCTATTAATTATTAATTCTACATGTTAGTGTTATTAGTAAATATTAATATTAAGAGTTAAGGGAAAATAATCTGTTGATTTCCAACATAACTCCGGGGGTGGAGAAATTCTTGGGTCGCAGTGCAATGTTGAGTACTGACGTACTTGAATTCTTCCCAGAACTTATAAGTTAGGATGTTAGTGCGTTAGTACACACACAACGG
>WNGS01000411.1:6737324-6763045 GCA_020271785.1 Procambarus virginalis
CTTGCACATAAACTTAACTAACAATCATGAATCATCTCCTCAAGTCTTAGCTTAAGTTGAACCCACTGATATATATATATATATATATATATATATATATATATATATATATATATATACATATATATATATATATATATATATATATATATATATATATATATATATATATATATATATATATATATATGTCGTACCTAGTAGCCAGAACGCACTTCTCAGCCTACCCTACTATGCAAGGCCCGATTTGCCTAATAAGCCAAGTTTTCATGACTTAATTGTTTTTAGACAACCTAACCTACCTAACCTAACCTAACCTAACTTTTTCGGCTACCTAATTTTACCTAACCTAACCTATAAAGATAGGTTAGGTTAGGTTAGGTAGGGTTGGTTAGGTTCGGTCATATATCTACGTTAATTTTAACTCCAATAAAAAAAATTGACCTCATACATAATTAAATCGGTAGCTTTATCATTTCATAAGAAAAAAATTAGAGAAAATATATTAATTCAGGAAAACTTGGCTTATTAGGCAAATCGGGCCTTGCATAGTAGGGTAGGCTGAGAAGTGCGTTCTGGCTACTAGGTACGACATATATATATATATATATATATATATATATATATAATATATATATATATTATATATATATATATATATATATATAGGTAGCAGTCTTTCTTGCAAATGATATATTGTTGAATATGACCGAAAGGGTAAGATTAATGATTCTAACACGAATCTTCTAAATATTTCTTACGTTTTCCTTCACTGTCCAGGGAAGATGAAAATTTAACTCTCGAAATTAATTTTTCACTCTCTGTAGTCTGGCGCATGGGGATGCGTTTCGCAAGGACACCTTACATTTTCAAAGACAATTATACTTTTTTAAACATCGAATTATATACTCTTTGGGTGAGGTTGAGGAAGAATGTTAATACCACCTTGTTATGGCATTCATCCACCACCTCACCCAAAGAGGATATAATTCGGTGATCAACACAGTAAAATTGTCTTTGAATGTGTAAGGTGTATTTTGGAAAAGACATCCCCAGGCGCCAGACTATTGTAGAATGTAAATGGAAGGTTAGAGAGTTAAATTTTTCAACTTCCCTCGACAGGGAAGTAAAGGAAAACGTAAGAAATATTGAGAAATTCTGTTAGAATCTTACCTTTTCGGTCATATCAACAACATATATTTGCAAGAAAGACTGCTACCAAATATAATACACACACACACACACACAGCAGAGGGGCGGGACGTGAAGGCTAGAGAGAGATAGAAGAAAGAGGGGAGAGAGAGAGAGAAGAGAGAGAGAGAGAGAGAGAGAGAGAGAGAGAGAGCTGAGAGAGGAGGGGAGAGAGGGCAACATGGAGGTGGTGGTGAGGTGTGGTGGATCTTCAAGAACAAGTGTTGCCATAAGCGCTCACACGGATGCGTCAACACAATGAGCTACTTTAATTATTTACATCTAATACCGTTTTTTTTCACTTTTTTATAAATTTCGGGAACAGTTAAATATAATTTTATAAAGGGGATTATCGAAACATATTACCAGTACAGCGCTGCTGAGATCATTTGTGTACAGTTTTAAGTAGCTTCTTATATTTCCCCAAAAGATTTCCTTAATGTTTTTATAGACATTCAAAATGCTTGAGTTGAGGAAAAGTTAGCACAGTCCTCTGACCTGTCCATCACGAGCACACATCAATCACTTTCCGTTGTGCACAATTATATAAATTTATTTACTTTTTGAATAAATATTTCTTTTCATTCGTTTAGTAATTTTATTTCTCAATTCATAATAAGTTTTTGTTCTCAATTAGTAATAACATCTTTTACTTTTCATTCCTTGCTCACCAAGTCATGTAACTGATAGACGGTGATTGAGGAGCAACAATTTCAGAAACATTTAGATCTATGCTCCTATTGAATGACGCTCAGAACTGTTTACTGTTTAGCGTAACAGCTCCTCGAACAGCACTAAACTGGCATGTGTTGCCTTAGCCACCAGTGGAACAACCCCTGAGGGCGGCTGAGCACACTTGGCAGTAATCCATGCAGCTTTTGTGACTAATTAGTACGACATAGCGTAAGCAACCCCAAGTGAGCGTTCTGTAGGCAAGGTCAGCGGTGTCTTTGGCTTGTGAAGCGGCCTCGTGAAGGTGAGGTCGGTGTGAGGGTGTGTGTTGTGTGTGTGTGTGTTGTGTGTGTGTGTGTGTGTGTGTGTGTGTGTGTTGGTTGCGGCGCGCGTGTGTGTGTGTGGGGGGGGGGGTGTTTTTTTTTAGGAGGGGGGTGTGTTTGTATATATATGTGTAGACACAGCGTAGCCCCTGGCCACCATAGACGAGCCCCTGGCCACCATGGACTAGCCCTGGCCACCATGGACCAGCCACTGGCCACCATAGACGAGCCCCTGGCCACATGTACTATACCCCCTGACCACCGTGGACTATAGCCCCTGGCCACCGTGGACTATAGCCCCTGGCCAACATGGACTATAGCCCTGGCCAACATGTACTATAGCCCCTGGCCAACATGGACTATAGCCCCTGGCCACCATGGACTAAAGCCCCTGGCCACTATTGACGAGCCCTTGGCCATCATGGACTATAGCCCCTGTCCACCATGGACTATAGCCCCCTGGCCACCATGGACTATAGCCCCTGGCCACCATGGACGAGCCCCTGGCCACCATGGACGAGCCCCTGGCCATCATGGACGAGCCCCGGGCCATAATAGACGTGCCCCGGCCACAATGGACTATAGCCTCTGGCCTCAATAAACGAGCCCCTGGCCACCATGGACCAGCCCCTGGCCACCATAGACGAGCCCCTGGCCACCATGGACCAGCCCCTGGCCACCATAGACGAGCTCCTGGCCACCATGGACGAGCCCCTGGCCACCATGGACGAGCCCCTGGCCACCATGGACGAGCCCTGGCCACCATGGACGAGCCCCTGGCCACCATGGACGAACCCCTGGCCACCATGGACGAGCCCCTGGCCACCATGGACGAACCCCTGGCCACCATGGACGAGCCCCTGGCCACCATTGGCGAGCCCCTGGCCACCATGAACGAGCCCTGGCCACCATAGACGAGCCCCTGGCCACCATGGACCAGCCCCTGGCCACCATAGACGAGCCACTGGCCACCATGGACCAGCCCCTGGCCAACATGTACTATACCCCCTGGCCACCGTGGACTATAGCCCCTGACCACCTTGGACTATAGCCCCTGGCCACCGTGGACTATAGCCCCTGGCCACCTTGGACTATAGCCCCTGGCCACCATGGACTATAGCCCCTGGCCACAATAGACGAGCCCCTGGCCACCATAGACGAGCCCCTGGCCACCATGGACCAGCCCCTGGCCACCATAGACGAGCCCCTGGCCAACATGTACTATACCCCCTGACCACCGTGGACTATAGCCCCTGGCCACCGTGGACTATAGCCCCTGGCCAACATGGACTATAGCCCCTGGCTAACATGTACTATAGCCCCTGGCCAACATGGACTATAGCTCCTGGCCACCGTGGACTATAGCCCCTGGCCACCTTGGACTATAGCCACTGGCCACCGTGGACTATAGCCCCTGGCCACCGTGGACTATAGCCCCTGGCCACCGCGGACTATAGCCCCTGGCCACCTTGGACTATAGCCCCTGGCCACCGTGGACTATAGCCCCTGGCCACCGTGGACTATAGCCCCTGGCCACCTTGGACTATAGCCCCTGGCCACCTTGGACTATAGCCCCTGGCCACCGTGGACTATAGCCCCTGGCCACCGTGGACTATAGCCCCTGGCCACCGTGGACTATAGCCCCTGGCCACCGTGGACTATAGCCCCTGGCCACAATGGACTATAGCCCCTGGCCACAATGGACTATAGCCCTTGGCCACCTATAGACGAGCCCGTGGCCACCATGGACGAGCCCCTGGCCACTATTGACGAGCCCGTAGCCACCATGGACCAGCCCCTGGCTACCATGGGCCAGCCCCTGGCCATCATGGACCAGCCCCTGGCCACCATGGACGAGCCCTGGGCCACCATGGACCAGTCCCTAGCCACCATGGACCAGCCCCTGGCCACCATGGACGAGCCCTGGGCCACCATGGACTAAAGCCCCTGGCCACTATTGACGAGCCCTTGGCCATCATGGACTATAGCCCCTGTCCACCATGGACTATAGCCCCTGGCCACCATGGACTATAGCCCCTGGCCACCATGGACGAGCCCCTGGCCACCATGGACGAGATGTATAAACATCTCGTCCATGTAAACATAGACACTGTATAAACATCAGAGGTCCGCGGTTGTTCAACGTCCTCCCAGCGACTATAAGAAATATTGCCGGAACAACCGTGGACATCTTCAAGAGAAAACTGGACTGTTTCCTAAGAGAAGTCCCGGATCAGCCGGGCTGTGGTGGGTATGTGGCTCTGCGGGCCGCTCCAAGCAACAGCCTGGTGGATCAAACTCTCACAAGTCGAGCCTGGCCTCGGGCCGGGCTTGGGGAGTAGAAGAACTCCCAGAACCCATCAACCAGGTATCAACCAACCAGGTATCACCATGGACCAGTCCCTAGCCACCATGGACCAGCCCCTGGCCACCATGGGTCAGCCCCTGGCCACCATGGACCAGCCCCTGGCCACCATGGACCAGCCCCTGGCCACCATGAACCAGCCCCTGGCCACCATGAACCAGCCCCTGGCCACCATGAACCAGCCCCTGGCCACCATGGACCAGCCCCTGGCCACCATGGACCAGCCCCTGGCCACCATGAACCAGCCCCTGGCCACCATGGACCAGCCTCTGGCCACTTGAGGACATGTTGAGAGTCGTTCTCTCTCCATAATGGAGTGACACAAATCCTGGCCAAATGCAAGTAATAATCATTCAATAATAATTATAATGTATAACAAAATAAAAATAAAATATTGCCAATAGTGATAATGTGATGATATGAGAGGAAGGATATTAGAGGGGCAGTGGGTGGAACGCCTCGGTCAACTCTTGTTGTGCACTTGCAGTGTTGCAACATGGCTGTGTGGACGGCTAGTGTGCTGCAATGTCTTGGGCAATACTCCGTCCTCCTCACGCTTACTCCTCCTCCTGGTCGTCTGCTCTCTCCCCGCCCAGGGAATTGATAATGATATTGATATTAACATTAATAATCTTTCTGCTGCTGTATCAGCTCATACTGCTGCTCTTGCTGCTGCTGCTGAATCAGCTTATACTGCTGATCTTGCTGATGCTGCTGAATCAGCTTATACTGCTGATCTTGCTGCTGCTGCTGTATCAGCTTATACTGTTGATCTTGCTGCTGCATCAGCTTATACTGCTGATCTTGCTGCTGCATCAGCTTATACTGCTGATCTTGCTGCGGCATCAGCTTATACTGTTGATCTTGCTGCTGAATCAGCTTATACTGCTGATCTTGCTGCTGCATCAGCTTATACTGTTGATCTTGCTGCTGCATCAGCTTATACTGCTGATCTTGCTGCTGCTGTACCTGCTCATACGGCTGATCTTGCTGCTGCTGTACCTGCTCATACGGCTGATCTTGCTGCTGCTGCTGCTGCTCATACGGCTGATCTTGCTGCTGCTGCTGCTGCTGCTGTACCTGCTCATACGGCTGATCTTGCTGCTGCTGTACCTGCTCATACGGCTGATCTTGCTGCTGCTGCTGCTGTACCTGCTCATACGGCTGATCTTGCTGCTGCTGTACCTGCTCATACGGCTGATCTTGCTGCTGCTGTACCTGCTCATACGGCTGATCTTGCTGCTGCTGTACCTGCTCATACGGCTGATCTTGCTGCTGCTGTACCTGCTCATACGGCTGATCTTGCTGCTGCTGTACCTGCTCATACGGCTGATCTTACTGCTGCTGCTGCTGTACCTACTCGTACGGCTGATCTTGCTGCTGCTGCTGCTGCTGCTGTACCTGCTCATACGGCTGATCTTGCTGCTGCTGCTGCTGTACCTGCTCGTATGGCTGATCTTGCTGCTGCTGCTGCTGCTGTACCTGCTCGTATGGCTGATCTTGCTGCTGCTGCTGCTGTACCTGCTCGTATGGCTGATCTTGCTGCTGCTGCTGCTGCTGCTGTACCTGCTCATACGGCTGATCTTGCTGCTGCTGCTGCTGTACCTGTTCATACGGCTGATCTTGCTGCTGCTGTACCTGCTCATACGGCTGATCTTGCTGCTGCTGCTGCTGTACCTGCTCATACGGCTGATCTTGCTGCTGCTGTACCTGCTCATACGGCTGATCTTACTGCTGCTGCTGGTGTACCTGCTCATGCAGCTGATCTTGCTGCTGCTGTACCTGCTCATACGGCTGATCTTGTTGCTGCTGCTGCTGTACCTGCTCATACGGCTGATCTTGCTGCTGCTGTACCTGCTCGTATGGCTGATCTTGCTGCTGCTGCTGCTGCTGTACCTGCTCATACGGCTGATCTTGCTGCTGCTGCTGTACCTGCTCATACGGCTGATCTTGCTGCTGCTGCTGCTGGTGTACCTGCTCATGCAGCTGATCTTGCTGCTGCGCTGCTGCTGTTCCTGCTCATACGGCTGATCTTGCTGCTGCTGTACCTGCTCATACAGCTGATCTTGCTGCTGCTGTACCTGCTCATACAGTTGATCTTGCTGCTGCTGCTGTTACACCTTTAGCGACTGCTGCTGATAATAACTTTAGCGTCTGAACATGTCAGGCTATACGCTAAACTTATATTTATTTAACGATCGGTCGAGTGAACCATCAGAACAAGGGCATAAAACACATCAGAAGGCCTTTTGGCGCACATGAGGTACCCGATTTACAACCACCCAAACTCATTCATATATATGTGTAGCCTACGCTTGAAACACTCCAGGGATCCCACCTATATCGTATTATACGGTAATGTGTTCCAGTAATACACAGTCGTGTTTCCAAATTTTTTTTAGCGAAACAAACTAATAAGGGAAGCACGATAATAAGTAATTACAGTGTTCTACCCGTGTGTACACACCTGCTACTTCCTGTGTTCTACCCGTGTGCACACACCTGCTACTTCCTGTGTTCTACCGGTGTGCGCACACCTGCTACTTCCGGTGTACTACCCGTGTGCCACACCTGCTACTTCCTGTGTACTACCCGTGCACACATACCTCTACTTCCTGTGTTCTACCGGTGTGCACACACCTGCTACTTCCTGTGTTCTACCGGTGTGCACACACTGCTACTTCCTGTGTTCTACCGGTGTGCGCACACCTGCTACTTCCAGTGTACTACCCGTGTGCACACACCTGCTACTTCCTGTGTACTACCCGTGCACACACCTGCTACTTCCTGTGTTCTACGTGTGCACACACCTGCTACTTCCTGTGTTCTACCGTGTTGCACACACCTGCTACTTCCTGTGTTCTACCGGTGTGCACACACCTGCTACTTCCTGTGTTCTACCGGTGTGCACACACCTGCTACTTCCGGTGTACTACCCGTGTGCACACACCTGCTACTGACTCCGGTGTACTACCCGTGTGCACACACCTGCTACTTCCTGTGTTCTACCCGTGTGCACACACCTGCTATTCCTGTGTTCTACCGGTGTGTGCACACCTGCTACTTCTGTGTCTACCCTGTTCACACACCTGCTACTTTCTGTGTTCTACCCGTGTGTACCACCTGCTACTTCTTGTGTACTACCCGTGTTCACACACCTGCTACTTCCTGTTCCTGTTTCTACCGGTGTGCACCACCCGCTACTTCCTGTGTTCTACCCGTGTGTACACACCTGCTGCTTCCTGTGTACTACCGTGTTCACACACCTGCTGCTTCCTGTGTACTACCCGTGTTCACACACCTGCTACTTCCTGTGTTCTACCGGTGTGCACACACCGCTACTTCCTGTGTTCTACCCGTGTGTACACACCTGCTACTTCCTGTGTTCTACCGGTGTGCACACACCTGCTACTTCCTGTGTTCTACCCGTGTGTACACACCTGCTACTTCCTGTGTACTACCCGTGTGTACACACCTGCTACTTCCTGTGTACTACCCTGTTCACACACCTGCTACTTCCTTGTGTACTACCCGTGTTCCCACACCTGCTACTTCCTGTGTACTACCCGTGTGCACACACCTGCTACTTCCTGTGTTCTACCGGTGTGTGCACACCTGCTACTTCCTGTTTACTACCGTGTGCACACACCTGCTACTTCCTGTGTTCTACTCGTGTGTACACACCTGCTACTTCCTGTGTTCTACCGGTGTGCACACACCTGCTACTTCCTGTGTTCTACCCGTGTGTACACACCTGCTACTTCCTGTGTTCTACCGGTGTGCACACACCTGCTACTTCCTGTGTTCTACCCGTGTGCACACACCCGCTACTTCCTGTGTTCTACCCGTGTGTACACACCTGCTACTTCCTGTGTACTACCCGTGTTCACACACCTGCTACTTCCTGTGTACTACCCGTGTGCACACACCTGCTACTTCCTGTGTTCTACCCGTGTGCACACACCCGCTACTTCCTGTGTTCTACCCGTGGTACACACCTACCACTGCTACTTCTGTGTACTACCCGTGTTCACACACACCTGCTACTTCCTGTGTACTACCCGTGTGCACACACCCGCTACTACTTCCTGTGTTCTACCGGTATGCACACACCTGTTACTTCNCAGCTGGGCACCATCACTGGCCATGGAGAGTCACCAGCTGGACACCATCACTGGCCATGGAGAGTCACCAGCTGGACACCATCACTGGTCATGGAGAGTCCCCAGCCGGACACTACCAATGGCCATATAGTCACCAACTGGACAGAGTTACTGGACAGAGAGAGTCACCTGCTGGACACCATCACTGGCCGTGGAGGTCAGCACCTGGACACCATCACTGGCCGCGGAGAGTCAGCACCTGGACACCATCACTGGCCGTGGAAAGTCAGCACCTGGACACAATCAAAGGTTATGGAGAGTCAGCAGTTGGACATAATCACTGGTCATGGAGAGTCACCGGTTGGACACCATCATTGGTCATGAAGAGTCACCAGCTGGACACTATCACACCATCACTGGCCATGGAGAGTCACCAGCTGAACACCATTACACCATCAGTGGTCATGGAGAGTCATCAGCTGGACACCATCACACCATCACTGGTCATTGAGAATCACCATCTGGACAATATATCTGGTCATGGAGAGTCACCAGCTGGACACCAACACTGGTCATGGAGAGTCACCAGCTGGACACCACCACTGGTCATGGAGAGTCACCAGCTGGACACCAACACTGGTCATGGAGAGTCACCAGCTGGACACCAACACTGGTCATGGAGAGTCACCAGCTGGACACCACCACTGGTCATGGAGAGTCACCAGCTGGACACCATCACACCATCACTGGTCTTGGAGAGTCACCAGTTGGACACAATCACCAGTTATGGAGAATCACCATCTGGACACCATCAAACTACTACTGGACATGGAGAGTCACCAGCTGGACACAATCACCAGTCATGGACAGTCACCAGCTGAACACATCACATAATCATTGGCCATGGAGAGTCACCACCTGGACACCACCACTGGCCATGGAGAGTCACCACCTGGACACCACCACTGGCCATGGAGAGCCACCACCTGGACACCACCGTTGGCCATGGAGAGTCACCACCTGGACACCACCACTGGCCATGGAGAGTCACCACCTGGACACCACCGTTGGCCATGGAGAGTCACCACCTGGACACCACCGTTGGCCATGGAGAGTCACCACCTGGACACCACCACTGGCCATGGAGAGTCACCACCTGGACACCACCGTTGGCCATGGAGAGTCACCACCTGGACACCACCACTGGCCATGGAGAGTCACCCCTGGACACTACCGTTGGCCATGGAGAGTCACCACCTGGACACCACCGTTGGCCATGGAGAGTCACCACCTGGACACCACCACTGGCCATGGAGAGTCACCACCTGGACACCACCACTGGCCATGGAGAGTCACCACCTGGACACCACCACCGGCCATGAAAAGTCACCACCTGGACACCACCGTTGGCCATGGAGAGTCACCACCTGGACACCACCACTGGCCATGGAGAGTCACCACCTGGACACCACCGTTGGCCATGGAGAGTCACCACCTGGACACCACCGTTGCCATGGAGAGTCACCACCTGGACACCACCGTTGGCCATGGAGAGTCACCACCTGGACACCACCGTTGGCCATGGAGAGTCACCACTGGACACCACCGTTGGCCATGGAGAGTCACCACCTGGACACCACCGTTGGCCATGGAGAGTCACCACCTGGACACCACCGTTGGCCATGGAGAGTCACCACCTGGACACCACCGTTGGCCATGGAGAGTCACCACCTGGACACCACCGTTGGCCAAGGAGAGTCACCACCTGGACACCACCACTGGCCATGGAGAGTCACCACCTGGACACCACCGTTGGCCATGGAGAGTCACCACCTGGACACCACCGTTGGCCATGGAGAGTCACCACCTGGACACCACAACTGGCCATGGAGAGTCACCACCTGGACACCACCGTTGGCCATGGAGAGTCACCACCTGGACACCACCGTTGGCCATGGAGAGTCACCACCTGGACACCACCGTTGGCCATGGAGAGTCACCACCTGGACACCACCGTTGGCCATGGAGAGTCACCACTGGACACCACCGTTGGCCATGGAGAGTCACCACCTGGACACCACCACTGGCCATGGAGAGTCACCACCTGGACACCACCGTTGGCCATGGAGAGTCACCACCTGGACACCACCACTGGCCATGGAGAGTCACCACCTGGACACCACCACTGGCCATGGAGAGTCACCACCTGGACACCACCACTGGACATGGAGAGTCACCACCTGGACACCACCACTGGCCATGGAGAGTCACCACCTGGACACCACCATTGGCCATGGAGAGTCACCACCTGGACACCACCGTTGGCCATGGAGAGTCACCACCTGGACACCACCACTGGCCATGGAGAGTCACCACCTGGACACCACCGTTGGCCATGGAGAGTCACCACCTGGACACCACCACTGGCCATGGAGAGTCACCCCTGGACACCACCGTTGGCCATGGAGAGTCACCCCCTGGACACCACCGTTGGCCATGGAGAGTCACCACCTGGACACCACCACTGGCCATGGAGAGTCACCACCTGGACACCATCACTGGCCATGGAGAGTCACCACCTGGACACCACCACTGGCCATGGAGAGTCACCACCTGGACACCATCACTGGCCATGGAGAGTCACCACCTGGACACCACCACTGGCCATGGAGAGTCACCACCTGGACACCACCGTTGGCCATGGAGAGTCACCACCTGGACACCACCACTGGCCATGAAAAGCACCACCTGGACACCACCGTTGGCCATGGAGAGTCACCACCTGGACACCACCACTGGCCATGGAGAGTCACCACCTGGACACCACCGTTGGCCATGGAGAGTCACCACCTGGACACCACCGTTGGCCTTGGAGAGTCACCACCTGGACACCACCGTTGGCCATGGAGAGTCACCACCTGGACACCACCGTTGGCCATGGAGAGTCACCACCTGGACACCACCGTTGGCCATGGAGAGTCACCACCTGGACACCACCGTTGGCCATGGAGAGTCACCACCTGGACACCACCGTTGGCCATGGAGAGTCACCACCTGGACACCACCGTTGGCCATGGAGAGTCACCACCTGGACACCACCACTGGCCATGGAGAGTCACCACCTGGACACCACCGTTGGCCATGGAGAGTCACCACCTGGACACCACCGTTGGCCATGGAGAGTCACCACCTGGACACCACCGTTGGCCATGGAGAGTCACCACCTGGACACCACAACTGGCCATGGAGAGTCACCACCTGGACACCACCGTTGGCCATGGAGAGTCACCACCTGGACACCACCGTTGGCCATGGAGAGTCACCACCTGGACACCACCGTTGGCCATGGAGAGTCACCACCTGGACACCACCGTTGGCCATGGAGAGTCACCACCTGGACACCACCGTTGGCCATGGAGAGTCACCACCTGGACACCACCACTGGCCATGGAGAGTCACCACCTGGACACCACCGTTGGCCATGGAGAGTCACCACCTGGACACCACCACTGGCCATGGAGAGTCACCACCTGGACACCACCACTGGCCATGGCGAGTCACCACCTGGACACCACCACTGGACATGGAGAGTCACCACCTGGACACCACCACTGGCCATGGAGAGTCACCACCTGGACACCACCACTGGCCATGGAGAGTCACCACCTGGACACCACCGTTGGCCATGGAGAGTCACCACCTGGACACCACCGTTGGCCATGGAGAGTCACCACCTGGACACCACCGTTGGCCATGGAGAATGTGGGACTTGATAATCGCAACTTGACCGCAGAAAGCTTAATATTAACTTTTTCAGAGTATGTTGCAATGATTGATCGACATCAGCTGAGTCTGTTATAAATGTGTTGCAATACCGTGCAACAGCTGGAGGGGACGGCGGGTCAAACTCTTCCTTCACTGAGCATTTCCGGCGTAAGGATCAAATACAAATGCAACTGAGATGTTCATAATATATACACAACATTGTTGACGTAAACAAAGTAGGGAGGAAGATGTGTGTGTGTTTCTCTCTCTCTCTCTTTATCTCCCTCAATCTTTCCGCTCTTACGCTCACTCCCCGACGCTATCTCCATCTCTCTCTCCTCCCTCCCTACCTCCTTCCCTCTCACTTTCAGCAGTGGCAGATGTGAGGCAACTGGACCGTCATTCCAGTCAATCTCCCCCGAGGGTGGCTGGTGGAGGCCACTCTACTCTTCCCCCCGAGGGTGGCCTGGTGGAGGACACTCCACTCTTCCCCCCGAGGGTGGCCTGGTGGAGGCCACTCCACTCTTCCCCCAGAGGGTGGCTGGTGGAGGCCACTCTACTCTTCCCCCGAGGGTGGCTGGTGGAGGCCACTCTACTCTTCACCCCGAGGGTGGCCTGGTGGAGGCCACTCCACTCTTCCCCCAGAGGGTGGCTGGTGGAGGCCACTCTACTCTTCCCCCCGAGGGTGGCCTGGTGGAGGCCACTCCACTCTTCACCCCGAGGGTGGCCTGGTGGAGGACACTCCACTCTTCCCCCGAGGGTGGCCCGGTGGAGGCCACTCCACTCTTCCCCCCGAGGGTGGCCTGGTGGAGGCCACTCCACTCTTCCCCCCGAGGGTGGCCTGGTGGAGGCCACTCCACTCTTCACCCCGAGGGTGGCCTGGTGGAGGCCACTCCACTCTTCCCCCCGAGGGTGGCCTGATGGAGGCCACTCCACTCGCCCCCTCCCCCCACCCGAGGGTGCCTGGTGGAGGCCACTCCACTCGCCCCCTCCCCCCACCCGAGGGTGTCTGGTGGAGGCCACTCCACTCGCCCCCTCCCCCCACCCGAGGGTGCCTGGTGGAGGCCACTCCACTCGCCCCCTCCCCCCACCCGAGGGTGCCTGGTGGAGGCCACTCCACTCGCCCCCTCCCCCCACCCGAGGGTGCCTGGTGGAGGCCACTCCACTCGCCCCCTCCCCCCACCCGAGGGTGCCTGGTGGAGGCCACTCCACTCGCCCCCTCCCCCCACCCGAGGGTGCCTGGTGGAGGCCACTCCACTCGCCCCCTCCCCCACCCGAGGGTGCCTGGTGGAGGCCACTCCACTCGCCCCCTCCCCCCACCCGAGGGTGCCTGGTGGAGGCCACTCCACTCGCCCCCTCCCCCCACCCGAGGGTGCCTGGTGGAGGCCAGTAGTGGGAAACGAGACAAGTCACGACCGTTTTGCTTTTCCCAGCGGTCCCGACTTGCATCACGGAGGTATTCCTTTTTGCCTGACGGTCTCAATTTGCCGCAGAGGTGTTTTCATTTTGTTCAACGGTGTTCTCTAGGCTAGGGTATGTTTTTTTCAATTTTTATTCGATAGCACCTCGTAGTCTCCTAATATTTTCATTCATTTATCGTCTGCTCTCGTTCATCATATGTAATTATCCACAAAGGGAGATTAAAAAGTTCCCTCCCACCCCTGCCATTTTGTTTCAAGGGGATTAAAAGGTTGTTCCCTGCCTCGGGTGTTTTGCACTACCTCGGTGGCCCTGCACAGACATCTCTAATGGTCAATGCCGTCATTCAGTCTTCATCTTCCTTGTATAAGACCGTTTTCTGATACGAAATATTTATTCCCATTTACAATATTCATATCAAGGGGGATTAAAAGGTCGCCTTCCGTTGCACTTCAATTTCATCACCTCAGTGGCCCTGCACAGACATCGCTAATTGTCAATGACGGTAGTCAATCATCATCTCCCATGAATAAGTCTGTTTTCTGTAATAGCATACTTAAACCCATTTTCATAATGTTTCCTATTTTCAAAAAGTTCGTTTTCTAGATAAGATATTTACTTCCAATCAATGTTAACCAAAACATCCACTAGCGCTATTAGATGAAGTGCAGTAGGTCAATTCCCTATTAATATCCACTTTCAATAATAATAACACTCCATTAATATTCAAAGGAACTATTTGTCGTCCTTACTTCTCTGGAAGCATTATATTTATAGTGTCTGGTCAAGGATCGTTTATTGAGCATAGGAATGAATGAAGTCCACCATCAGCCATTCGTATTCAACAAAAGGGAACACGGAACATGAACTATCATGTATCTCAGCGTTGACCCCTGTTACCGAACCAGTATTTACCCAGGTCTTTTTCCTAAATCTAAACTTATACTCATTGTTTCGTATTCTGTCTCGTGTTGATACGTTTAATAGCCTATTAATATCCCCCCTTTGTTATATTCATTCATCGACTCGCACACCTCTATCATGTAACTTTTATGATGGTGTCGTTGTTGTATCGGTGTTAACGGTCCCTCCTTATGGACAAACCAACCCAAAAGCTTAAAAACTTGGAGAGTGCTTCTACTTTAATCGGTAGATCACCCTGCACGCTTCTTGCCTTTGGAGAGGGGTTCAGCGTCCATATTTAGGGGATACGGCTCCAACACCGCCGTGACTCCCCACTCTCTCCTTGGTTGGTATGATCTTCTCAATCCCCTTCTCGTTTGAATTATTATTCTGTATTACCCTGTCCACTGCTGTGGTGCTTTCTCTCTCTCTCTCTGTTCTCCTTTCTGGGAAGCCTCACCAGGACAAGGGCAAACTATCAACCTCACCTAGAGGGTTAAACCTAGTAAAAACAAATATGGCATTATCAGCCCTATTTATACATATATCTCTGCAGGCAATCCAGCCTACAGTTGTAATTCAATAAACTTCAGTATAAATATTCCTTGGTATAGAAATGATAATCAATCACCCACCTTTCACTGTATCTTGCACGCTGATGGCAATCAAGCACTCTACCAGCTCCCTACAAGTAGTTAATAAGAACTTCCTTCCCACAGAAAGGAAGTTCTGTGGGAAGGTTGATGTCTGATGATGTCTGGAAGTTCACTACCCTGACATCATCAGGTTCTTCCAGGATCATCTACCAGGATCCTCTACAGCTCTTCTAGGATGCTGCACCATGACGTTTCCCTTGGACTCCAGTGATACTCCACCACTGATTCCACAGAAGCATGTGAGACTTGACTTCACTGCTCCTCTTCACACAGTTTGAGGTCTAATTCCTCACTATGGGGCTTGCTCTTCTACAGAGTACAAAATCCACTCCTACAGCCTTGAAGTTCTACTCATTAGCGTCTTCTCTGGCCTCAGAGTACTCCCATCAACTCCTTCCTCAGAACAAACCTGCAATCTATCGATACGCCAATAAAAATGTTCCTCTACAAACATATAACTGAAAGGAACTACACACAATAAATGTTTCACCTGACATCTCCCTGCTTCCCGAACGCCGGGAGGTGACTACCCCACGTTCGGGCGAGTCCATCCTCCACCCTGCCGGCAGGCTTCTCGCTCTCGAGGCAGCTGGCTCCCTCATCTTCATTCTCTTATCTAGGCTATCTGCCTTAACACAATATGTCTAATTTATCAATAAACACTTGCTATGGTCGCTGGGCACACGACCAAATACAGGCGATCACTGTTAACTGTTTAAAGTTGACTTACCACAGAATTTGGTTCGCTTGCCGTGCTCACTGACAGGGCGGCGACACTCAGGCTACCCACAGTACTGCTTTAACTGCTCCACAACACCTTCTGCAGTTCACGACTCGAACTGGCACGTCTGCAGACTTATTCCTCAGTCGAAACGTCTGCCCACTTCCTTCCTCTTGAAAATATATGAAACAGGGGTTCCTCTTCACCAGGTGCTCAAACGGAGCACGCCCTCCCCTCACGATTTCTTCAGCTCAAGCTGAGGCGAGTCTCACACCTCCAGCAAACTCTCCACATCTCCTGACCTGTCATTTATTTATATTCTTATTCACTGCCCATACTCTTAAACTATTTATCAAATTTAATCTCGTGTTTACTATGCATATATCCACGTCTAGATCTCTTTGACCTCTTAGGTCAGGCCTGATAGAATAACTCTCAAGTGGGTAAACTCGTTTCTCAGGAAGTCTGAGATCATAACCCCCACGCCTAATTCTTCTACTTCTTCGCCTTTCTAGATAATGTAATTTAAGCTTTGTCAAACATTCTTCAAGGATCGTTTATCGAGCATAGGAAAATAAAATGAAAATCCACATCACACATTCGAACAAAACAGACCCCCCTTCCCCCAGGCATAGGAGTACTACTGAACTCCTGTTGAAGTCTCCAAGCACATGAAAATATGATATAATTTTCAAAAAAACAGGCTACACCAACACCCAGACAAATGGTCGGTCTACGTATCGTGTTTTTTTTCCGAGAAACGTCGACGGTCGGTCCACGTGCTGTGAATTTTTTCCATTGAAGTGCAAAGGTCCTGCCATTTCGTTCAAGGGGGATTAAAAGGCCGCCTCCCGTCCATTTTCGTTACCCCCCAGCGAGTGAGAGCTGTGCTTCTAATACCTGAAAAATTTCATTCAAGGGGGATTAAAAGGTCGAACCCTGTCTCGTGTGCTTTGCGTTACCCCGGTGACCCTGCACAGACATCGCTAATGGTCAATGACGTCAGTCAATCTTCATCTTTCTTGAAAAGGTACGTTTTTTGTTATGGTTTATTTATTCCCATTTTCAATATTTATCTTACGGGGGGATTAAAATGTCGCCTTCTGTCGAGTCCAATGTACAATGATGTCATCCATAATAAGCCCGTTTATCCTTATTAAGGTATTTCCTAACTGTTTCCCCATTTTCTAAGATCATTTTCTAGCTGAGATTACATATTGAACATAAGAAATGAGTTCAACTCTGTTACCGAACCTGTATTTACCCAGGATTTTTTCCTAAATCTAAAACTGATCCAATTTATACCCATTGTTTCGTGTTTTGTCTCATGTTAATACTTTTAATAGGCTTCTTGATATCCCCCTTTGTTATGTCCATTCATCCACTTGCACGCCTCTATCATGTCACCCCTTAATTCTTCGCCTTTCTAGTGAATTTAATCATTCCTAGACCTTAAAAATCCCAATCTTGATACACAAATCAGCTAAATTGTTTCTAAACAACAGTCGAAAAATACATACATACATACATACATACATACATACATACATACATACATACATACATACACATACATACATACATACCACATACATACATACATACATACATATTTATGACCGCCCCTCAACCGCCTGACGGTTGAGAGGCGGGACCAAAGAGCAGAGCTCAACCCCCGCAAGCACAACTAGGTGAGTACAACTAGGTGAGTACATACATACACATACCCATACACACATACTCCACAACCCATACATGTATAGAGAATAGCCTGTTTTGCCACCATTGCACCATTAATCAGATGTAATTTATGTCGTATGAATCCCTAAAATGTATTAAAAATAAGATTTCAGTAATCCCACAGCTCATTCACATCAAGTAATCGTAACTATTTGTACTCTTAATTCATATTATTGCTTACAAATCAGCGAAGTATTCACATTATTCCAGCAAGTTAAAAATATTATTAAATATCCACCTACATATTCTTCAAATGGATAAACCAGGGTGTATATATCCCATTGAAATATATACAACACATATACACATTTATATTCAATATAGCATTTAAGCACAAAACAATTCCACACAATATTCCATTTACACAGAAAATACAACATTAACACATTAGACATGACATTTATGCACAAAATATATTATTCACACTAAAAATATGTCATTTACATATAAAATATATCACTTGCGCACAAAATATACCATTTACACAAATATTGCATATACATCCAAAGTACACCATTTATACAAAGTTGGGTATTTGCATAAATATAACAAATTGCATATATGCTCATACAATCAAAAAGCACTTTCACCATATCACACAATTTCAAAAATAATAATTTTCACAAAACTACCCACACATTGTTTCATAAACTAAATACACTTTCACATGAAGATCTATTTTTCAGATAACACATAGAGAACTTACATAAATACACGATTCGCACTAAAATATATAGTTGCACTAGTTCCACTTCAGTATACTAAAATCACAACTTGCACAATACACTATTCACATAAAAACTATTATAGAACATGGGCAACTATTACACAGATTGTGTAATTAATACACATCTTTGCACAATTAATACAAGCAAACTTGCTATATAATTACACAACTTGCACAATGACAATCAATACACAAAGCAATAAATAAACAATTCGTCCATATATAATTACACAACATGCGCAGTTAATACACAACTTGTACAATAATTACACATCTTTCATAATTATTACACAACTTGCACAAATACATAACCAGTACAAATACACACAATACATAACTTGACCAAATATGTAAATACACAACCAGCACATATACACAAATATTAAACAACTTGCGGAAAAAATATAATCAATACTACAGCACGAAAACTGCACAGTCTGCACCAGTACCACAAAGTTCACACCAGTACTGTACAGTCTGCACATGTATCGTAATGTCTGCAATAGTGCTCTACAGTCTGCATCAGTTTTGTACAGTCTGCACCAGTTCTGAACAATCTACACCAGTACCATACACTCTGCACCTGTACCGTACAGTCTGAACCAGCACCGTACAGTCTGCACCATTACAGTGCAGTCTGCACCAGTACCGTACAGTCTGCACCAGTACTTTATAGTCTGCACCAGTACTATACAGTCTGCATCAGTACCGTACAGTCTGCACCAGTACCGTACAGTCTGCACCAGTACCATGCAGTCTGCACTAGTACTGTACAGCTGTACCATACAGTCTGCACCCGTACTATACAGTCGGCACCAGTACCATACAGTCGGCACCAGTACCATACAGTCTGCACCAGTACTATACAGTCGGCACCAGTACCATACAGTCTGCACCAGTACTGTACTGGTGCAGACTGGCTCGCTAAAACCCTGACGCATTACCTTGGCACTTTTTCCCCTGCCCACCTTCGTCACTCTCAGTACTTCATAGAAAGACTGCGCCTGCAACCCTCTTATAAGATGCTTAGTCTTGATGTCGACTCTCTGTTTACTAATGATCCGCTCGATGACGTTCTCTCTTTTCTTAGACAGAAGGCGTCAGAGGGCCTTCTTCCTCTCCCTCTTCCCACTGACGTTTTCCTCGATCTCATTAGACTCTGTGTTGACTCTAACTCTCTCTTTCAACGGTAAATATTACACTCAAACTTTTGGTGTCGCTATGGGTTCCCCTCTCTCCCCTGTTCTTGCTAATTTCTACATGGAATACTTCGAAACTGTTCTTCTTCCTTCTATTGGTACTCGTCCCTCTCTTTTAGCTTCGCTATGTTGATGACATTTTTGCTTTATGGCCTCATGACCTTAATCTTTTCCAGCCTTTCCTCGCCTCTCTTAACAATCTGGCTCCTTCTATCCATTTCAAAGTTGAGTGGGAATCTAATTCCCTCCTTCCTTCTCTTGACGTTCATGTTCACAGCTCTGTGTCTGGGTTTTCTTTCTCTGTCTACCGTAAACCCATGCATAGTGGCATGTACATTCACTTCTTTTCCTACCATCCTCCTTCTGTTAAGAAGTGTCCTCGTCTCTCTCTTCCTCCGCGCTCTACGCATCAGCGACCCTCAGTTTCTTGATTTTGAAATTGCCTTTATCTACAAATCATTCTCTCGCCTTGGTTACCTTTTGCATTTCATCAACTGTGCCTACTCTCAAGCTAAACGAAATTTCTTTCATCCTAAACCTGCTTCCAACACTAGTAGCACTGTACTATGCCTTCCCTTCATATCTGAACTCAAAACTTTTACCAATACCTTTCGTCCTCTTGACATTAAACTCGCCTTTCGACAAACTAACACACTTCGTAGCAATCTAGTTCACACTGCTCCTCCTGCTTCTAATGCTGCTGGTGTCTACTCTATTTCCTGTTCGTCTTGTCCTCTCCAATACTTTGGCGAAACTGGCCGTACACTGAATGACAGACTTAAAGAACACGAGACGTGTTAAGTCTGCAGACACTAACAATGCTCTCTTCTGCCATGTGAGGGATTCTAATCATCCCATTGATTGGTCTTCCTCCAAAATAATCTTTCCTGCCTCTACTCTACACAGACGCCGTCTTGTGGAATCGGCTCTAATACACAATGTACCCAACATGAACTTGAGTCCTGGCTTTGTTGTTGTGGACTCTTCCCTTTCACAGTATATACTCAAATGCTCTAATCTTTCTAACAAACGTGACCTAACATAAGCCTTCCCCCTTCTATTTCCTTTCTTTCTCTTTCCTTTTCTTTCTCTCTTCTCCTACGCTCCCTTGCTATCCTCTTCTTATTCCTATCTCCTTCTCATTCGGTGGTTATAATAGGAGCTGCCTCGTATGGGCCAATAGGCCTTCTGCAGCTCTTATTATTATTACTATCCCCTCTACTACACCTTACTTTGCTCCTCAGCTCTCTCTTGCCTATTTATTGCCTGTCTCTATTTCCTCATCACAATCGACTTGAGAATGGTCCAGGACGAACCGAAACGTCGTCGTCCCTTCACCTTCTAGTGTGTGGTCTGGTCAACAGTACCATACAGTCTGCACCAGTACTGTACAGTCTCCACCAGTACTGTACAGTCTGCACCAGTGCTGTACAGTCTGCACCAGTACTGTACAGTCTGCACCAGTACTGTACAGTCTGCACCAGTACTGTACAGTCTGCACCAGTACTGTACAGTCTGTACCAGTACTGTACAGTCTGCACCAGTATTATACAGTCTGCACCAGTACTGTACAGTCTGCACCAGTACTGTACAGTCTGCACCAGTACTGTACAGTCTGCACCAGTACTGTACAGTCTGCACCAGTGCTGTACAGTCTGCACCAGTACTGTACAGTCTGCACCAGTACCGTACAGTCTGTACCAGTACTGTACAGTCTGCACCAGTACTGTACAGTCTGCACCAGTACCGTACAGTCTGTACCAGTACTGTACAGTCTGCACCAGTACTGTACAGTCTGCACCAGTACTGTACAGTCTGTACCAGTACTGTACAGTCTGTACCAGTACTGTACAGTTTGCACAGTGCTGTGCAGTCTGCACCTGTACTGTACAGTTTGTACCAGTACTGTACAGTCTGCACCTGTACTGTACAGTTTGCACCTGTACTGTACAGTCTGTACCAGTACTGTACAGTCTGCACCAGTACTGTACAGTCTGTACCAGTACTGTACAGTCTGCACCAGTACTGTACAGTCTGCACCAGTACTGTACAGTCTGTACCAGTACTGTACAGTTTGCACCTGTACTGTACAGTCTGTACCAGTACTGTACAGTCTGCACCAGTACTGTACAGTCTGTACCAGTACTGTACAGTCTGTACCAGTACTGTACAGTTTGCACCAGTGCTGTACTGTCTGCACCTGTACTGTACAGTTTGTACCAGTACTGTACAGTCTGCACCAGTACTGTACAGTCTGCACCTGTACTGTACAGTTTGCACCTGTACTGTACAGTCTGCACCAGTACTGTACAGTTTGCACCAGTACTGTACAGTCTGCACCAGTACTGTACAGTTTGCACCAGTACTGTACAGTCTGCACCTGTATGGTACAGTCTGCACCAGTACCGTACAGTCTGTACCAGTACTGTACAGTCTGCACCAGTACTTTACACTTTGCACCTGTACTGTACAGTCTGCACCTGTATGGTACAGTCTGCACCAGTACCGTACAGTCTGTACCAGTACTGTACAGTCTGTACCAGTACTGTACAGTCTGTACCAGTACCGTACAGTCTGCACCAGTACTGTACAGTCTGCACCAGTACTGTACAGTCTGCACCAGTACTGTACAGTCTGCACCAGTACTGTACAGTCTGCACCAGTAATGTACAGTCTGTACCAGTACCGTACAGTCTGTACCAGTACTGTACAGTCTGTACCAGTACCGTACAGTCTGTACCAGTATTGTACACTCTGCACCAGTACCGTACAGTCTGTACCAGTACTGTACAGTTTGCACCAGTACTGTACAGTCTGCACCTGTACTGTACAGTCTGCACCAGTACGTACAGTCTGCACATGTACTGTACAGTGCATGCACCTGTATGGTACAGTTTGCACCAGAACCGCACAGTCTGGACCAGTACCATACAGTCTGCATCATTACTGTATAATCTGCACATGTACTTTACAGTCTGCACCAGTACTGTATAGTCTGCACCTCAGATGGCCCTCACCAAAAGTCGTAAAATAAGCCTCACAAGAAGTTTCACCAAAAAACTTAAAAGAAGCCTCGCAAGATGCCTCACAAGGAGCCATACAAAAAGCCTCAGATGAAGCCTCACAAGAAGCCTCACAAGGCGTCTCACAAGAAGCCTCATAAGAAGCCTCACAAGAAGCCTCACGAGAAGCCTCACAGGAAGCCTCACAAGGAGCCTCACAAGAAGCCACACAAGAAGCCTCATAAGAAGCCACATAAGAAGCCTCACAGGAAGCCTCACAAAGAGCC
Source organism: Procambarus virginalis (assembly GCA_020271785.1). Taxonomy (NCBI): domain Eukaryota; kingdom Metazoa; phylum Arthropoda; class Malacostraca; order Decapoda; family Cambaridae; genus Procambarus; species Procambarus virginalis. The sequence goes on from WNGS01000411.1 coordinate 6,760,398, forward strand.
TCACAAGGAGCCTCACAAGAAGCCACACAAGAAGTCTCACAGGGAGCCTCACAAAAAGCCTCACAAGAAGCCTTAAAAGAAGCCTCACAAGAAGTGTTACGGACTCGTCACCCTCGTCAGGGGGGGGGGGTAGTGTGGCAGTTCCAGCGCCATCTACGAGTCTGCACCCGAACTGCCCGGGAATCTTACGTAATACGGACCATGCCATCTGGTGGTGGTTATCTAGTACCTGTAAATGGCTTAAGATTCCTGCCTTGGTCATCCAGAGGAGCCGTTGTGAGTGACCTCTGGTGAGGTGAAGCATCAAGACCAGCGCCACCTAGTGTGTGCTATAGAGCACAATGTCAACTCCTCAGTGGGTTAGTGGTATTTCCTAGTTCACCAGTATCGGCAAGGTCATTGATGACGTTTTTATGTCCACAGAGGTGATATCTGCGGGCAACGGTAGTGGAGATCGCAGTTCATCTTGGGCAGTCCACAGTCTCCCTACATGGTCCTGGAAACGACCAAGTAAGCCGCCGCCGATGAAGCAGTGTGGTAGCTGCAAGTGCTAAATTAAGTGTTGAAAAGGATCGGCGTACCTTTGGGACTGGCTTAGGGGAGAGACTGACGACAGGGAGGTGCCTGCTGGGTAGTGCTGCTAGCTGGTCGCTAGAGACTGCTGCCAGGGGATCGCTACCCCTGTATTGTGACCCCACTAAGCGTGTGGCTGAGGTACTCTGCCAGCCAGTAGCTGGAGAGCGGTCGTTGGGGTACAGGCACCTCATGACACTGACTGTCAGTGGGCTGGCCCACGTACAGGTGAACTCGCCGGTGTTCTTCCCAGTAAGGTTGGATACACTACTGGACAGTGAAGAAATACTGGGGATTGATGAGCCCTGCACGTGAACACGTTTGATATCCTGAGTGAAAGGATTGTACATAGTGTAGTAATAGCCTATCTGTTCTTTATTTATGGTGACGGTGTACATATATATACTTAACGGTGGTGGAAAGATATTTAATACATTGACGAAAGGAACAGTGTTTTGTTCATCCCCTCTTTTTTTATGCACTACGTAGCCACTTTCTTGAAAGCGTACTACCGACTTGGGGTCGGATACTATAAGTTTGGTTCTACCATCAAAGAACCCGATTGCGACCCATAGTGGCCGTAACAAGAAGCTTCACAAAGAGCCTCACAAAAAGCCTCAAAAGCAGCCTCACAATGAGCCTCACAGGGAGCCTCTCTAGAAGCCTTTAAAGAAGCCTCACAAGGAGCCTCACAAGACGCCTCATAAGGAGCCCCACATGAAGCCTCACAAGAAGCCTCACCAGAAGCCTTACAAAAAGCATCACAAGGAGCCTCACAAAAAGCCTCACAATGAGCCTCACATGAAGCCTCATAAGAAGCCTCATAAGAAGCCTCATAAGGAGCCCCACAAAGAACCTGACAAAAAGCCTCACAAGGAGCCTAATAAAGAGCCTCACGTAATGGTGTAACAGTCTCTAGAAAATAACACTTGCACATAAATTATAACGGCGACTGAGGATTGCAACAATGGAGCAAAATGATGCAATATTATAATGCGCGTCCTGTTGCAATATTCATTATACACAAGAAGGAACCACAAGGTTGATTGTGTTTAATATTTCCACCACACTGCCACACCCTTCCAAGATTAAACAAAAAATGTCTACTTTTACAAAGGAACCGAGGTAAAATTAGTTTTTGCATGCCCCTCTGGAAGCATCAGAGGCCAGTGGAACAACCAACAGTTTGTCTTTAATAACATCTTTATTATCTGTATTTATCTTTAATAAATACTGTTTCTGTGAGAAATTCTATTTTTATTCAGGTAGTAGCACTTGAAATTCTAAATTTAAATGACTCGGCAAAATACTCGGCTTCCATTTTAGTCCCGTCAACTGTGACTAATTTTTCTGACGGGATTCCTAAGGCTGAGAGTCGTGTACGACTTGCTGGCGTTCGTACACGTGGGGTTTTACCTGTATATGTTAAATTATCATTTCCACATTGTTTATTTTCTCTCTCTTCACTTCCTTGCCCCTTACTCTTCTTGTCCCTGAGGACGAACCCCGGGGTAGCATGGTCTATAGCCCCTGGCCACCATAGACTATAGCCCCTGGCCACCATAGACTATAGCCCATGGCCACCATAGACTATCGCCCCGGGCCAGCATGGACTATAGACCCTGGCCACCATGGACTATAGCCTCTGGCCACCATGGACTATGGCGCCTGGCTACCATGGACTATGGCGCCTGGCCACCATGGACTATGGCGCCTGGCCACCATGGACTATAGACCCTGGCCACCATGGACTATAGACCCTGGCGACCATGGACTATAGCCCTTGGCCACCATGGACTATAGCCCCTGGCCACCATGACTATAGCCCCTGGCCACCATGGACTATAGCCCCTGTCCACTATTGACGAGCCCTTGGCCATCATGGACTATAGCCCCTGGCCACCATGGACTATAGCCCCTGGCCACCATGGACTATAGCCCCTGCCACTATTGACGAGCCCTGGCCATCATGGACTATAGCCCCTGCCATCATGGACTATAGCCCCTGGCCACCATGGACCAGGGCTATAGTCCAGGTGGTCAGGGGCTATAGTCCACGGTGGCCAGGGGCTATA
>WNGS01000411.1:6765050-6793465 GCA_020271785.1 Procambarus virginalis
TCTCAGGAAATCTTCCCAATCGATTTTATCAATTCCTGTTACTATTTTGTATGTAGTGATCATATCACCTCTTTTTCTTCTGTTTTCTAGTTTTGGCATATTTAATGCCTCTAACCTCTCCTCGTAGCTCTTGCCCTTCAGTTCTGGGAGCCACTTAGGAGCATGTCTTTGCACCTTTTCCAGTTTGTTGATGTGCTTCTTAAGATATGGGCACCACACAACCGCTGCATATTCTAGCTTTGGCCTAACAAAAGTCGTGAACAATTTCTTTAGTATATCGCCATTCATGTATTTAAAAGCAATTCTGAAGTTAGAAAGCGTGGCATAGGCTCCTCGCACAATATTCTTTATGTGGTCCTCAGCTGATAGTTTTCTATCTAGAACCACCCCTAGATCTCTTTCTTTATCAGAATTCTTTAAAGATTTCTCACATAATATATAGGTTGTGTGGGGTCTATGTACTCCTATTCCACATTCCATAACATGGCATTTACTAACATTAAATTTCATTTGCCAATTGGTGCTCCATATACTTATTTTGTCCAGGTCGTCTTGAAGGGCATGACAATCATCTAAATTTCTTATCCTTCCTATTATCTTAGCATCATCAGCAAACATGTTCATATAATTCTGTATACCAACTGGTAGATCATTTATGTAGACAATAAACATCACTGGTGCAAGAACGGAACCCTCTGGTATTCCACTTGTGACATTTCTCCAGTCCGATACATTGCCTCTGATCACTGCCCTCATTTTTCTATTAGTCAGAAAATTTTTCATTCATGTTAAAAGCTTACCTGTCACCCCTCCAATATTTTCCAGTTTCCAGAACAACCTCTTATGTGGAACTCTGTCGAAAGCCTTTTTTAGGTCCAGATAGATGCAGTCAACTCAACCATCTCTTTGCTGTAATATCTTTGTTGCTCGATCAAAGAAACTGAGTAAATTTGATACACAGGATCTTCCAGATCGAAAACCATACTGTCTGTCTGATATTATATCATTTCTCTCCAGATGTTCTACCCGTTTAGTTTTAATTATTTTTTCCAATATTTTGACTATTACACTTGTCAATGATACAGGTCTATAATTAAGGGGGTCTTCCCTGCTTCCACTTTAGTAGATTGGAACTATGTTAGCCTTTTTCCACACATCAGCTCCAACTCCTGTAAACAGGGATGCCTGAAAAGTCAGTTGAAGTGGAATACTGAGCTCAGGTGCACATTCTCTCAGAACCCATGGTGAAACTCCATCTGGACCAACTGCTTTGTTCTTATTTAGCTCCATGAGCATTTTTCCACTTCGTCTCTAGACACCTCTACGTGCTCTATGTTGTTCTCAGGAATTCTTATAGTGTCTGGTTCCCTGAAGATTTCATTTTGTACAAACACACTTTGGAACTTTTCGTTTAATGTTTCACACATTTCCTTTTCATTTTCCGTGAATCTATTTCCCATTTTCAACCTCTGAATATTATCCTTTACCTGCAATTTGTTGTTTATGAATTTATAGAATAGACCTGGTTCTGTTTTACATTTGTGTGTGTGTGTGTGTGTGTGTGTGTGTGTGTGTGTGTGTGTGTGTGTTGTGTGTGTGTGTGTGTGTGTGTGTGTGTGTGTGTGTGTGTGTGTGTGTGTGTGTGTGTGTGTGTGTACGGACCCTCACACATCCAAACAGCCACTAGCACGGTTAACTACACTAGAAGACACTTAAGGATAAACTCTTCACAAACACATGGTCAAGATTAACACGTTGTGTGAGACGAGTGTTTGTGAGCAATCATTCCCCGCCACACACAACCCTCCCTACACAAGACACCTGCGCGCTCCACACACACTTTCACTCCTAACAATGTCAATTTGCCGCGAATATGAACAAATAACTACAGAAGAAAAACTCGGGTTGAAGACGTTTGCAACCACACCAGAGAGCACAATGTTGCAGCAAGTAAATGATTAGGCTTCCCACTTCCCATGACCAGTGACGGGTGTGACGTGATAACTNTATATATATATATATATATATATGTCGTACCTAGTAGCCAGAACGCACTTCTCAGCCTACTATGCAAGGGCCGATTTGCCTAATAAGCCAAGTTTTCATGAATTAAAGTTTTTTCGACTACCTAACTTACCTAACCTAACCTAACCTAACTTTTTCGGCTACCTAACCAAACCTAACCTATAAAGATAGGTTAGGTTAGGTTAGGTAGGGTTGGTTAGGTTCGGTCATATATCTACGTTAATTTTAGCTCCAATAAAATAAAATTGACCTCATACATAATGAAATGAGTAGCTTTATCATTTCATAAGAAAAAAATTTGAGAAAATATATTAATTCGTGAAAACTTGGCTTTCCACACAGAGTCTTGTCCTCCACAGTCTGATTCTCCACACAGTCTGACCCTCCACACTGTCTGACCCTCCACACAGTCAGATCCTCCACACAGTCTGATACTCCACACAGTCTGGCCCTCCACACAATCTGACCCTCCACACAGTCTAACCCTCCACACAGTCTGACCCTCCACACAGTCTGATTCTCTACACAGTCTGACCCTCCACACTGTCTGATCCTCCACACAGTCTGATCCTCCACACAGTCTGATCCTCTACACAGTCTGGCCCTCCACACAGTCTGACCCTCCACACAGTCTGACCCTCCACACATTCTTGCCCTCCACACAGTCTAACCCTCCAAACAGTCTGGTCCTCCACACAGTCTGACCCTCCACACAGTCTGGTCCTCGACACAGTGTGACTCTACACACAGTCTGACCCTCCACACAGTTTGACCATCAACACAGTCTGACCCTCCACACAGTCTGGTCCTCCACACATGTCTGACCCTCCACACAGTCTGGTCCTTCACACAGTCTGACCCTCCACACAGTCTGGTCCTCCACACAGTCTGACACTCCACACAGTCTGACCTCTCCACACAGTCTGACCCTCCACACAGTCTGACCCTCCACACAGTCTGACCCTCCAAACAGTCTGACCCTACACACAGTCTGACTCTCCACACAGTCTGGTCCACCACACAGTCTGACAATTCACAGAGTGTGATCCTACACACAGTCTGACCCTCTACACAGTCTGACCCTACACAAAGTTTGACCCTCCACACAGTCTGACCCTCCACACAGTCTGACCCTCCACACAGTCTGACCCTCCACACAGTCTGCTCCTCCACACAGTCTGACCATCCACACAGTGTGATCCTACACACAGTCTGACCCTACACACAGTCTAGCCCTCAACAGAGTGTGACCCTCCACACAGTCTGACCCTCCATTCAATCTGCCTTCCTCACAGTCTGGCCCTCCACACTGTCTGACCCTCCACACAGTCTGGCCCTCCACACAGTCTGGCCATCCACACAGTCTGACCCTCCACACAGATTGATCCTCTACACACTGAGTCCTTCCACACAGTCTGGCCCTCCTCACAGTCTGGCCATCCTCACAGTGTGACCCTCCACACAGTCTGACCCTCAAAATAGTGTGACCTTTCACACAGTGTGACTCTCCATACAGTCTGGACCTCCAAACAGTTTGGCACTACACGCAGTCTGACCCTCCACACAGTCTGGCCTTCCACACAGTCTGACCCTCCATACAGGCTGGTCCTCCACACAGTCTGACACTCCACACAGTCTCACCCTCCACACAGTCTGGCTTCCTCACAGTCTGGCCCTCCCCACAGTCTGACCCTCCACACAGTCTGGCTCTCCACACAGTCTCGCTATCCACACAGTATAACCCTCCACACAGTCTGGCCCTCCACACAGTCTGACCCTTCACACAGTCTGGCCCTCCACACAGTCTGACCCTCGTGACAGTCTGACCCTCGTGACAGTCTGACTCTCCACACAGTCTGGGCCTCTACACAGTCTGGCCCTCCACACAGTCTGACTCTCCACACAGTCTGAAACTCCACACAGTCTGACCCTCCACACAGTCTGACATTCGTGACAGTCTGACCCTCCACACAGTCTGACCCTCGTGACAGTCTGACTCTCCACACAGTCTGGTCCTCTACACAGTCTGGCCCTCCACACAGTCTGACCCTCCACACAGTCTGAACCTCCACACTGTCTGACCCTCCACACAGTCTGACCCTCGTGACAGTCTGTCCCTCCACACAGTCTGACCCTCGTGACAGTCTGACCCTCCACACAATCTGATCCTCCACACAGTCTGACCCTCCACACAGTCTGGCCCTCCACACAGTCTCGCCCTCCACACAGTCTGGCCCTCCACACAGCCTGACCCTCCACACAGTCTGGCCCTCCACACAGTCTGACCCTCCACACAGTCTGACCTTCCACACAGTCTTGCCCTCCACACAGTCTGACCCTCGTGACAATCTGACCCTCGGGACAGTCTGACCCTCCACACTGTCTGGCCCTCCACACAGTCTGAACCTCCACTCAGTCTGACCCTCCACACAGTCTGACCTTCCACACAGTCTTGCGCTCCACACAGTCTGACCTTCCACACAGTCTTGCCCTCCACACAGTCTGACCCTCCACACAGGCTGACCCTCCACACAGGCTGACCCTCCACACAGTCAGACCCTCCACACAGTCTTGCCCTCCACACAGTCTGACCCTCCACACTGTCTGACCCTCCACACAGGCTGACCCTCCACACAGTCAGACCCTCCACACAGTCTTGCCCTCCACACAGTCTGACCCTCCACACTGTCTTACCCTCGACACAATCTGGCCCTCGACACAGTCTGACCCTCCACACTGTCTGATCCTCCACACAGTCTGACCCTCCACACAGTCTGACCCTCCACACAGTCTGATCCTCCACACAGTCTGGCCCTTCACACAGTCTAACCCTCCACACAATCTTGCCCTCCACACAGTCTGACCCGACACAGTCTGACCCTCCACACTGTCTGACCCTCCACACAGTCTTGCCCTCCACACAGTCTGACCCTCCACACTGTCTGACCCTCCACACAGTCTGACCCTCCACGCAGTCCGACCCTCCACTCAGTCTGACCCTCTACACAGTCTGACACTCAACACAGTCTGACCCTCCACACAGTCTGACCCTCCACACAGTCTGATCCTCCACACAGTCTGGCCCTTCACACAGTCTGAACCTCCACAAAGTCTGACCCTCCACACAGTCTGACCCTCCACACAATCTTGCCCTCCACACAGTCTGAACCTCCACAAAGTCTGACCCTCCACACAGTCTGACCTTCCATACAGTCTGACCCTCCACACTTTCTGACACTCAACGCACTCTGACCCTCCACACAGTCTGTCACTCGACACAGTCTGACCCTCCATACAGTCTGGTCCTCCACACAGTCTGACCCTGCACACAGTCTGGACCTCCACACATTCTGGTCCTCCACACAGTCTGACCCTCCACACAGTCTGACCCTACACACAGTCTGGCCTTCCACGCAGTCTGACCCTCCACACAGTCTGACCCTCCACACAGTATGATCCTACACACAGTCTGTTCTTCCACGCAGTCTGACCCTCCATACAGTCTGGTCCTCCACACAGTCTGACCCTCCACACAGTCTGGCCCTAAACACATTCTGGTCCTCCACACAGTCTGACCCTCCACACAGTCTCACGTTTCACACAGTCTGGCCTTCCACACAGTCTCACCCTCCATACAGTCTCACCCTTCACACAGTCTGACCCTCCACACAGTCTGACACTCCACATAGTCTGACCCTCCACACAGTCTGACCCTCCACACAGTCTGGCCCTCGACACAGTCTTACCCTACCTTACCGTGAGGTTACCTTGAGGTGCTTCCGGGGTTTAGCGTCCCCGCGGCCCGGTCGTCGACCAGGTCTCCTGGTTGCTGGACTGATCAATCAGGCTGTTGGACGCGTCTGCTCGCAGCCTGACGTATGAGTCACAGCCTGGTTGATCAGGTATCCTTCGGAGGTGCTTATCCAGTTCTCTCTTGAACACTGTGAGGGGTCGGCCAGTTATGCCCCTTATGTGTAGTGGAAGCGTGTTGAACAGTCTCGGGCCTCTGATGTTGAAAGAGTTCTCTCTCGGAGTACCTGTTGCACCTCTGCTTTTCAACGGGAGTATTCCGCACATCCTGCCATGTCTTCTGGTCTCATGCGATGTTATTTCTGTGTGCAGGTTTGGGACCAGCCCCTCAATTATTTTCCATGTATAGGTCATTAAGTATCTTTCCCGCCTGCGCTCAAGGGAGTACAGATTTAGGCTCTTTAGTCGCTCCCAGCAGTTTAGATGTTTTACTGAGTAGATTCTAGCAGTAAAGGATCTCTGCACGCTCTCCAGGTCAGCAATTTCTCCAGCTTTGAAAGTGGCTATCATTGTGCAGCAGTACTCCACTCTAGAGAGCAGAAGCGATTTGAAAAGTATCATCATCGGTACAGCATCTCCAGCATGAAAAGTTCTTGTTATCCAACCTGTCATTTTTCTTGCAGTTGTGACGGCTACTTTAATTTGTTCTTTAAAGATAAGGTCTTCCGACATGAGTACACCCAGATCCTTTACATTGAATTTTCGTTCTATGTTAAGATTTGTCTGAATTTTGTACGTGGTTTCCGTTTTTATATTTTCAATTTTCCGGTAGCGCATGAGCTGGAACTTATCTTCGTTAAACACCATATTATTTTCTGTAGTCCATAGAAAGACCAGATCTACATCTGATTGGAGGTTTGCCGTGTCCTCTATGTTGCCTACTCTCATGAAAATCCTAGTGTCATCTGCAAAGGATGATCAGTGCTATAGGTTGTGTTCTTGTCTATGTCCGATATGAGGATGAGAAAAAGTACTGAAGCAAACACAGTACCCTGGGGGACTGAGCTCTTCACGGTTGATGGGCTGGATTTTATTTTGTTGACTATTACACATTGGGATCTGTTAGTCAGGAAATTGTTGATCCATCTGCCTATTTTTCCGGTAATTTCCCTCCACACAGTCTGGTCCTCTACACAGTCTGGCCCTCCACACAGTCTGACCCTGCACACAGTCTGACCCTCCACACAGTCTTGCCCTCCACACAGTCTGATCCTCCACACAGTCTGACCCTCCACACAGTCTGGTCCTCCACATAGACTGGCCCTCCACACAGTCCTGCCCTCCCCTCAGTGTGACCCCCTACACAGTCTGACCCTCCTCACAGTCTGGTCCTCCACACAGACTGGCCTTCCACACAGTCCTGCCCTCCCCTCAGTGTGACCCTCCTCACAGTCTGACCCTCCACACAGTCTGGCCGTCCACACAGTCTGGCCCTCCACACAGTCTGGCTCTCCACAGAGTCTGGCTTTCCACTCAGTGTGACCCTCCACACATTCTGGCCCTCCACACAGTCTGGCCCTCCACTCAGTGTGACCCTCCACACAGTCTGGCCCTCCACGCAGTCTGGCCCTCCACTCAGTGTGACCCTCCACACAGTCTGACCCCTCCTCACAGTCTGACCCTCCACACAGTCTGGCCGTCCACACAGTCTGGCTCTCCACAGAGTCTGGCCTTCCACTCAGTGTGACCCTCCACACTGTCTGGTCCTCCTCACAGTCTGGCTCTCCACACAGTCTGGCCCTCCACTCAGTGTGACCCTCCACACAGTCTGACCCTCTACACAGTCTTTCCCTCCACACAGTCTGACCATCCACACAGCCTGACCCTCCACACAGTCTGACCCTCCACACAGTCTTGCCCTCCACACAGTCTGATCCTCCACACAGTCTGACCCTCCACACAGTCTGGCCCTCCACACAGTCTGACCCTACATACAGTCTGGTTCTCCATACAGTCTGACCCTCCATACAGTCTGGACCTCCGCACAGTTTGGTCCTACACACAATCTGACCCTCCACACAGTCTGGCCTTCCACACAGTCTGGTTTCCTCACTGTCTGGCCCTCGACACAGTCTAACCCTCTACACAGTTTGGCCATCCACACAGTCTGACCCTCCACACAGTCTGGCCTTCCACACAGTCTGATCCTCCATACAGTCTGGCCCTCCACACTGTCTGGCCCTCGACACAGTCTGACCCTCCACACAGTCTGGCCCTCCACACTGTCTGGCCCTCGACACAGTCTGACCTTCCACACAGTCTGACCCTCCACACAATCTGGCCCTCCACACAGTCTGGCCCTCCACAAAGTCCGACCCTCCACACAGTCTGACCTTTCCACTCAGTCTGACACTCCACATTGCCTGACCCTCCACACAGTCTGGCTCTCCAGACACATGGGTCCTTGACACAGTCTGACCCTCCACACAGTCTGGGCATCCACGAAGTCTGACCCTCCACACAGTCTGGCCCTCGACACAGTCTGACCCTCCACAATGTCTGGGCATCCACACAGTCTGATCCTCCACACAATCTGGGCCTCCACACAGTCTGGCCCTCCACACCCGCACCATCAACGTTCACATAACCTTTCTATGGTAATAATTATAATAAATGGAATAAATTTAAGAGAAAAGAGACAAGAAAACAAAATAAGAAGAATTGTGCCCATGAGGAGAGTCAGAGAAGTATCAGTTGCAACAGTTAAGAGACGCTGACCATCCATCATACAGTACCGTCATCACCGGACTGTTAGTGAAGGCGTCAGTCTCAACAGATATTTGTGATGGCCATTTGTAGGCACCACCCCCACCCCCACCTCGACCACACATTGTGGTAGTGGTGCTTCGCTCGGTGGCCAGTGTTGTGGCGGCGGCGGTCGTGCTTCCGTCTGCGTCCACGTGGGCTCTAGCTCTCGTGCTCCACCTGTTCTTCCCTTGTTATGCCTCTTGCATTTTATATTAAATTTCCTGTCATCCGAATACTTAATACAATCAAAGCATGAAATTGTGGATGGCGATGGCTGACTTTGTATTTTAGGTGAAACTTCATCTGCCAGGACTGCTTTCTTTCTGTCTAACTTCCTAAGTAGGTTTTTCTTTCATTCATTTCATTTCATTCTCTAGTTCATTCTCTAGGTTCATTTCAGTCTCTAGGCTCATCATGCATGTGCTCCAGATTATGCTCCAAAGTCAGCAGTGTCTGTTAGCAGGACAATATAGTATTTTGCCAACATTCTTAACTGCTCATTTAGGATTTCCAGCATTTCTTTATCTGTGTGAATCATTGCCCCTTTTAAGTCTCTGTATTTGATCTTTCAGGTGTAGTTTACTTATAATAATTTGATAGAAGAGGCTGCTTCTGTGTTTCATATGTCTGCAATTCCAATATCAAAGTTTCTTTCGTCTTCCCTTTTTATTTCCGTGTTTTCATTTCGGCCAAATTTATGGATAAATTCTCTTCCAAAACTGATTCCATTTATTTCTTTTGCTTTTTTTTTTGGGGGGGGGGGAGGGGCATTTTATGGTATACCGGCCATTTTCCAGTCCTTCTGAACTGTTTTGGAATGAATCTTGTGGTTCCTTAGTTACAAATTATTCATTTTTTTACATACATCTCCTTTACATACATTGAAGAATTCGCCTACTTTTGTATAATGTTCTTTTTAACAGCTGAGATTCCTTGATATCTCCTTATCCTTTGCCTCTTCCATATCGTATCGAATGGCGTTTTAAATTGCCAACAGGACATGATCCTATAGTCTAATGGAGGCATTAACTACACGTCAGTAATTACCTCCTCTATCTTCCGGTGAAGACGAGACGTGGCAACGGTGAGATATAACCTTCACTACTCTCCTGACCTGCTTTATAAGCTGATGCGTGAATGTCTCCAGGATGACATTTGCGAATCTGCCAGCCCATGTCTTCTGTTCTTGCATAACAAGCTCCCAATCTATTGATTTCAGATTGAAATCCTCTAATACCAACAATCTTACCAAAGAGACGATAGTCGGTAGTTTGTATATTATATGAGTCATAAGTGATATATTGTTCTCGTTTTTTTTTCGGCCCAATCTCCACCTTTCTCTGTTCATTTACTTGAATGGATTTTATATTCCATTTCACTTTTTCCATCATTATCACATTGACGAACAAATAAAAAATTTTCCTCTTCATTCCTACCTTCGTTCATATGTTTCGCTTCCTTCATATTCCTATTTAACCTTCCCTGTCCTGCTTCAAGAGGACAAGCTGTGGTCCTTCCCTGTCCTGCTTCAAGCTGTGGTCTTAGTGACCACAGCTTCCCTTCCACAGCATTTTCTAGGTTTCTGGCATTTCGGGATACTTTTGCCATTTGATGTGTCCTGTCCAATATGATCTTGAAGGGGCGACTCTTCACCATCGCATACTTACTGAGTCTCCTCTAGTCACATACATTATTGTCGTGTTGTGAGGCCTTACAATATACTTACAATTTTCATGAAGTTCTTTCTATCCGTGATGCCATGTTATTTATGTCAGCCCTTATATTGATATTATATTGATCCCTTACCTTCATGTGATCTCTCTATATTTCCTTACCCCCTGTTGCATGTTACTGCCAAACTGAGCATCGCGAGTTGCATCTAGATATTCCATATTCTGCGGCCTTTCTCAAAACTTGGATTTCCGCTTCTGTTTTTTTCTTTTTCTGTAAAAATCATATTTTCCTTCCCCCGTCTCATGTTCCTGTTGCTTCTCTTTCAGTGCTATAATATATCTTCGCACATCTTGGTGTTGCACGCCATAAACACCCTGCTCTTCCTTAAGTCAACGACAACGTTTTCCTATATCAACTGATATATATTCAGTTTTCACTCCGGTTATAACACCGGCCCGTAAACACGTCTACTTCAGTGAATGGAGAGAGTTTGTGTAAACTCCTGTGATTCGGAGCTTCCCGCAGGGGAGCGGAGGCGGCGGCCATGTTGGCTGTGTGCTGCGGGTTTGTCGTCACAGTTATTTTATGAGTTCTCTTTCCTCTCTTATTTTGTATCCTTCAACCCTTTCATGTCTATCAATAATTTTGTATAGTGATGGCTGATAAACGTTGACCAATATGTCTGGTCTACCTTTATCTTAGACCAGCATTCTGGTCTACATCTCAACTGGCTTGCAGTGATTGGTTGACACTCACACCAAGCCCCTCAGGCGGCTACAATCCACGCAATATTTTTTTCGCAAATTTCAACATTTTCTTGTTTTCTTACCTTTTAAAAACACTTTCCATTCTCTGAACGTTCCAGTACTCTGAAGTGTTCGTATGTGTTTACTCACCTAATTGCACTTGAGGGGGTTGAGCTTCGGCTCCTTGGTCCTGCCTCTCAATCGTCATCCAATTGAATGACTGTACACCAGTCATTCAACTGCTGTACAGGTTCCTGAGCCTATTGGGCTTTATCAAATCTACATTTAAAACTGTGTAAGGAGTCTGCCTCCATCACATCATTGCCTAATGCAATCCATTTCGTAACCACTCTGACACTATAAAATTCTTTCTAATGTCTCTTGGCTCATTTGGGTACTCAGTTTCCCCTTGTGTTCCTTTGTGCATGTGCCCTTTGTATTAGATAAACTGTGTTTATCTATATTATCAATCCTTCAGAGAATCTTGAACGTGGTTATCAAGTCTCCCCTAACACTTCTGTCTTCCAGCAACGTGAGGTTCAATTCCTGTAGTCTCTCCTCATTGCTCATACCCTTCAGCTCGGGAACTAGTCTGGTGGCAAACCTTTGAACCTTCTCCAATTTAGTTTTTACGCTTGACGAGATATGAACTTCATGCTGGAGCCGCATACTCCAGCACTGGTCTGACATATGTGGTATACAAGGTTCTAAATGATTTCTTACACAAGTTTCTATAGGAACTTCTTATGTTGACATTCCAGACATATGCCGCTGATGATATCCTCTTGATGTGGGCTTCGGGGGACAGGTCTGACGTGATATCAACCCCCAGCTCTTTCTCACTCCCTGATTGTTGAAGGATTTCTTCTCCCAAACGGTATATTGTATCTGGTCTCCTGCTCATCACACCTATCTTCATTAGTTTACATTTGCTCAGGTTAAACTCTAACAACCATTTGTTGGAATTTCCTTCAGTCGGTCCAGGTCATCTTGAAGCCTCATGCTGTCCTCCTCTGTCTTACTCCTTCTCATAATTTTGGCATCATCAGCAAATATTGAGATGAATAAGACTATATCTCTGGAAGATCATTCACGTATATCAGAAACAGGATAGGTCCGAGTACAGAGCCCCGTGGGACTCCGATCGTGATTTCACGCCATTATGAGGTCTCACCCCCCCCCTCACAGTATTTCTCTGCTTCCTGTGTGTGTGTGTGTGTGTGGTGTGGTGTGGTGTGTGTGTGTGTGTTGTGTGTGTGTGTGTGTGTGTGTGTGTGTGTGTGGTGTGTGTGGTGTGTGTGTGTGTTGTGTGTGTGTGTGTGTGTGTGTGTGTGTGTGGTGTGTGTGTGTGTGTGTACTCACCTAGTTACTCACCTCACTTACCAAACTCCTGACTCGTGTTACTCCTGACGAAAGAGCCAGAGCTCATCCCCGCAAGCACATTAGGTGAGTGCCTAGTTGTGCTGGCGGGGGTTGAACTCTGGCTCTTTGGTCCAGCCTCTCAACCGCCAATAACTGGTGTACAGATTCCTGAGCCTACTGGGCTCTATCATATCTACATTTGAAACTGTGTATGGAGTCTACCTCCACAACCTCACTTATTAATACATTCCATTTGTCTACTACTCTGACACTGAAAAAATTCTTTCCTAACGTCTCTAGGGCTCATTTGGGCACTCAACTCCACCTGTGTCCCCTAGTGCGTGTGTCCCGGCCCTGTGTTAAATAGTCTGTCTTTATCTACCCTATCAATTCCTCTGAAAATCTTGTATGTGGTGATCCTGTCCTTTCTAACTCTTTGTCTCCCAGTGACGTGAGGTTTAATTCCCGTAGTCTCTCCGTAGCTCATACCCCTCAGTTCGGGTACTAGTCTGGTGGCAAACCTTTAAACCTTTTCCAGTTTAGTCTTATGCTTGACTAGATATGGACTTCATGCTGGAGACGCATACTCCAGGATTGGTCTGACATATGTGGTATATTATGTTTTGAAAGATTCCTTACACAAGTTTCTAAAGGCCGTTCTTATGTTAGCCTACCTTGCATATGCCGCTGATTTTATCCGCTTGGTATGGGCTTCAGGGGACAGGTCTGGCGTGATATCAACCCCCAGGTCTTCCTCTCTCTCTCTCTGACTCTTAAATTATTTCATCTCACAAACGATACCTTGTATCTGGTCTCCTGCTCCCTACACTTGTCTTCATTACATTACCTTTGCTTTGGTTAAACTCTAACAACCATTTGTTCGACCATTCCTGCAGCATGTCCAGGTCTTCTTGAAGCCTCAAGATGTCCTCCTCTGTCTTAATCCATCTCATAATTTTTGGCGTCGTCAGTAACATTGAGAGGAATGGAATGAGTCTATACCCTCTGGGAGATCATTTACGTATATCAGAAACAGGATAGGTCCAAGTACAGAGCCCTGTGGAACTCAGCTGGTGACTTCACGCCAATCTGAGGTCTCACTCCTCACTGTAACTCTCTGCTTTCTATTACTTAGTACTCCCTTATCTACTGGAGAGCCCTACCAGTTACTCCTGTCTGTTTCTCCAGCTTATGCAGCAGCCACTATGGGGTACTGTGTCAAAGACTTTCCGACAGTCCAAAAAATTGCAGTCCGCCCATCCTTCTCTTTCTTGCTTAATCTTTGTCACCTGATCGTAGATTTCTATTAAGCCAGTAAGGCAAGATTTACCCTCCCTAAACCCAAGTTGATGGGTTGTCACGAAGTCCCTTCTCTCCAGATGTGTTACTAGATTTTTTCTCACGATCTTCTCCATCACCTTGCATGATATACAAGTCAAGGACTCTGGCCTGTAGTTCTATGCCTCTCATCTGTCACCCTTTTTGTATAATGGGACTACATTAGCCGACTTTCATATTTCTGGTAGGTCTCCCGTCTCCAGTGACCTACTCAACACAATGGTGAGGGGCAAGCAAAGTGCTCCTGCACACTCTTTCAATACCCATGGTGAGATTCCGTCTGGGCCAACAGCCTTTCTCACGTCCAAATCCAAGAGATGCCTCTTGACCTCATCTCTTGTATTTTCGAACTCTTCCAAGGCCGCCTGGCTTACTGCCACCTCTCCTAGCGCAGCGACCTCACCTTGTTCTATTGTGAAGACCTCCTGGAACCTCTTGTTGAGTTCTTCACACACCTCTTTGTCATTCTCTGTGTACCTGTCCTCACCCGTTCTAAGTTTCATCACCTGTTCCTTCACTGTTGTTTTCCTCCTGATGTTACTGTGGAGTAGCTTTGGTTCGGTCTTGGCTTTGTTAGCTATATCATTTTCATACTTTTTCTCAGCTTCTCTTTTCACACTAACATACTCGTTCCTGGTTCTCTGGTATCTCTCTCTGCTTTCTGGTGTTCTGTTATTTCGGAAATTCCTTCACGCCCTTTTATTCAGTTCCTTTGCTTTCATACATGTCCTATTATATCATGGATTCTTCTTTTGCTTCTCGGATTTTTCCTGCAGGGCCGGAATAAACCTGTTTACTGCCTCCTGACACTTTTGGGTGACATAGTCCAATTCAAATAGTGTAATTACCTAAGTGTAGTTACAGGATGAGAGCTACGCTCGTGGTGTCCCGTCTTCCCAGCACTCTTTGTCATATAACGCTTTGAAACTACTGACGGTCTTGGCCTCAACCACCTTCTCACCTAACTTGTTCCAACCGTCTACCACTCTGTTTGCGAAAGTGAATTTTCTTATATTTCTTCGGCATCTGTGTTTAGCTAGTTTAATCTATGACCTCTTGTTCTTAAAGTTCCAGGTCTCAGGAAATCTTCCCTATCGATTTTATCAATTCCTGTTACTATTTTGTATGTAGTGATCATATCACCTCTTTTTCTTCTGTTTCTAGTTTTGGCATATTTAATGCCTCTAACCTCTCCTCGTAGCTCTTGCCCTTCAGTTCTGGGAGCCACTTAGTAGCATGTCTTTGCACTTTTCCAGTTTGTTGATGTGCTTCTTAAGATATGGGCACCACACAACCGCTGCATATTCTAGCTTTGGCCTAACAAAAGTCGTGACCATTTCTTTAGTATATCGCCATCCATGTATTAAAAGCAATTCTGAAGTTAGAAAGCGTGGCATAGGCTCCTCGCACAATATTCTTTATGTGGTCCTCAGGTGATAGTTTTTCTATCTAGAACCACCCCTAGATCTCTTCTTTATCAGAATTCTTTAAAGATTTCTCACATAATATATAGGTTGTGTGGGGTCTATGTTCTCCTATTCCACATTCCATAACATGGCATTTATAACATTAAATTCCATTTGCCAAGTGGTGCTCCATATACTTATTTTGTCCAGGTCTCTTGAAGGGCATGACAATCATCTAAGTTTCTTATCCTTCCTATTATCTTAGCATCATCAGCAAACATGTTCATATAATTCTGTATACCAACTGGTAGATCATTTATGTAGACAATAAACATCACTGGTGCAAGAACTGAACCCTGTGGTACTCCACTTGTGACTTTCTCCAGTCCGATACATTGCCTCTGATCACTGCCCTCATTTTCTATCAGTCAGAAAATTTTTCATCCATGTTAGAAGCTTACCTGTCACCCCTCCAATATTTTCCAGTTTCCAGAACAACCTCTTATGTGGAACTCTGTCGAAAAGCCTTTTTAGGTCAGATAGATGCAGTCAACCCAACCATCTCTTTCCTGTAATATCTCTGTTGCTCGATCATAGAAACTGAGTAAATTCGATACACAGGATCTTCCAGATCGAAAACCATACTGTCTGTCTGATATTATATCATTTCTCTCCAGGTGTTCTCCATTTAGTTTTATTATTTTTTTCCAATATTTTGACTATTACACTTGTCAATGATACGGTCTATAATTAAGGGGGTCTTCCCTGCTTCCACTTTTGTAGATTGGAACTATGTTAGCCTTTTTCCACACATCAGCTACAACTCCTGTAAACAGGGATGCCTGAAAAGTCAGTTGAAGAGGAATGCTGAGCTCAGGTGCACACATTCTCTCAGAACCCATGGTGAAAACTCCATCTGGACCAACTGCTTTGTTCTTATTTAGCTCCTTGAGCATTTTTTCCACTTCGTCATCTCTAGACACCTCTATGTGCTCTATGTTGTTCTCTGGAATTCTTATTGTGTCTNGGTGCTTCGGAGTTTATTAACTGTTGAATAATAGTAAACAAAGCCGCCAAGATTGAGAAAGATGGACAGGTTCGTAGGTGCTTGGGTAACTGCTCCGAGAATCTGGCCCCAGGCACCTATAATGCTAATCAAATACTCTATTGACATTCACACTGCACCCGCGAGGACAAATGGCAAGTAGTTACATGAAAATGTATAAGTTTGGGGGTCAGAACGAGACGCCAAATATGAGCTCCGTAAGTGCTTCCGATCCCGTGGTGCTCGTCCACTATCTGGGTGTCGCGGGTGAAGGAGTTTGTGTATCGGGTGCCGGATAGGATGTCTCAGCCGAGGGCGCCGCCTGGTGGCCGGCTACCAGCTGACGAGCGGGTGATTTGGGAAGCGTACTGCTTGCGCTTTCCGATATACAAGTTTCCGGAGAAGTATTAGTTCCCGTCTTGTGCACACTGCTACGCCGTGCATGAATCAGCTGCCGCCGTGAAAACGACACCCCGCCCCCCGGTGCGGGGTGTCTCCCTCTAACGTTCGCCTCTGTTTTCGTCGCCACTCCTCGCTCTACGGCCCATCACATCTACCGCTTTTGACTTTCTTCTCCTCCTGACCGTCAATGCGTCTCCTTACATCTGTCCTGGTGCAGTCATCGGGAGGGTTAACCTTTCATGCAAACTGCACCTATTCTCAAGAAGAAGAGCTCCGTAATGTGGAGGTTGACAACTATATCCTCCTCCCTCCCCAAGACGAACACACCACTCCCCTCCACCCCCCCCCAGACGAGAACACTCCCCCCCCGCCCCTAACAGTCAGTCCGGAAGACAAGTGGCCGAATTGTAGGCGACTTTCCCGAGAGAATTGTTGCCTAGAGGCCGGTAAAAGCAGGCAGCAGTGTCATAGTCTATATTGTGTAGACTACTGCAGGCGTGTCACCCGCATGCGGCCCACAGCAAGCACACCTGCGGCCCGCGTACGGCGCACTATAAGCACATCTGCGGCCTGCATACGACCCCTTGCAAGCACACCTGCGGCCTGCATGCGGCCCTTTGCAAGCACAACTGCGGCCCCCATGCAGCTCTTTGCTAGCATACCTGCGGCCCAAACGGTACTGTGATTTGGTCATTAAATGGCCCAAAATTACAGTTTTATAATTTAAACTATTACCTTTTAATAGATTTCAAAAACACAAAAGAAACACAAATGCAGCTGTGAGGCAAACGAGGCAAGTCTTCTTAAAATAGACATGACGTTAACTGTTAAGCTGGTCTTAATTTCGTTTCAATATTTTAGTCGGTGATTTCATTTATAATTGTATTTTTTTATTTTTCAGATTCCACATCATCTTTAAAATCGCTCGTGTTCCTCCAGCTAAGAAAAAAAGGAGACTGAACGAAGAAAGTGTTTGAAGACAAATGGGAATTACAGTATTTGTGCATAACGATGAATGAAAAGATACAATGTTTATTTGCAACAACAGCATTGCCACGCCAAAAGAATACGTCTTGTAAAGACATTATAAACACTGTTGCTGAACGGATTGATGTAATGTCAGATGATTTGAAACAACAGTTAAATGCCACATCATCAAGATTTGAAATTTTTTCTATTGCTATTGATGAGACCGTTGACATCACTGGAACAGCACAGCTTGTGATCTCCATCAGGGTCTGTGACAGTGAATTTAATATTCATGAAGAACTGTTTGAACTGATCCCCATGCAAGACACTACAAGAAGCCGGGACATCTTGGGGAAAGTCGAGCAGGTTCTGCATGACTATGGTTTAGTTATGAGTAAACTTTCATGCTTATCTACCTACGGTGCTGCCAATATGGCTGGCAGACATAATGGTGTTGCTGCCAAGTTATGAACAAAAATAGAAAACTCTCATCCACATTCATCATTTGCACATTTTTACTGCATTATTCATCAGCAAAATTTGTGCTCAAAGACTTTAAATTGGATCATGTGGTTAGTTTGGTCACAAAGCCAGTGAACTATAACAGAAGTCGGACTCTCAACCACCGATAATTCAGTCAGTTGTCGACTGTTATGGATAATCAGTTTACAGATGTGCCATTCAGCACACAAGTCTGCTGGTTGTCATGTCACAAAGTGCTGAAAAGATTTTTAATTGTTGAGACAAGAAATAATTGTTTTTGGAGATGAAAAGTCCAAACACCGAGGAAATAACAGATGAAAATTAGCTCCAGGATCTGGCTTTTGCTGTGGACATTACTACACAATTAACTTATCTTAATTTGAAATTACAAGGTATCAACAAACTCATCACTCAGTTGTACGATGACATCAAGTGCTCGGTTCCACCAATATGTGTGAATTTCCTTCATGAAATCAACACAAACTTCTCAGAGAACAAGGCTGACTGATCAACACGTGTTATGTCTGATCAAAGTGGCAAGTGCACAGACAATTCAGCTAGACATAACAAAAATTGTCATTAAAAACAGTGTCAAGCCTCAGGATAAAACACTAAAAATGATTGAATATTCGTAAATAAAAGTTAATTTTGAACTGTTGTAATTTTTGTACAATGTATTTTTTGCTGTTGCACATAAATCGATGTTGTCGTTTAAAATTTCGTTTTTTTTATTTTGTTTAACTACTTCATTACTTTGCATTTATGAATGTGGCTCGCCGATAAACCATTCATAAGGACATTGTATGTTTCTAAGTTTAAGTAATAAAAATATTCTGCAATAATTTGTAGTAAATGACTTCAATTAGTTGTGGTGTGTGGGCCTCCAATGTCATCACACATGTGGCTCATATGGCCTTCTGGGGACTCTGAGTCTGACATGCCTGGTGTAGAGTATAGTGGTGGTGTGCGCCTGACACCTGCACACCTCTCCTCCGTTTTACCATCACCTGTATGCTGCTGGCGGGTTCAATACCTGCTCTTATCACCACTTATTGCCAATCGAATTGCGACATCACAGATGGTCTCGTATTCTGAGTAAGTCAATCAGAGTACGAGAGCAGGTCTTGCCAGACAGAACACTGGATACGCTGATATGTGAAGAACGTGTTGCACTCTCTACAACGACGATAACCAATTTAAAGTCAATAAAATCTATATAAGTAAAAATGGAAATGTTCGTTTGTTCAAAATCGCTAATCTCCGAAAGTTCTCCACCGATTGCTTTAAAATTTTCACACAACGTTCCATTCGCATCCGAGCGGATTTTTATATACATACTGTATAGATGTCACGTCTGTGGTGGGAAAAAACATTAAAAAACTGTTTATCACACCTGTGACAAATAAAAGCATGCTTTTTTGAAAAAGAGCGCCATCTGTTGCACGTAATAGCAACACTTGCTGTACTAGATATGTTACAATTCCAGTTCAAGGTTTCTGATTTCATTGCTAAATTGAATTTTCATAGATTTCGATTTATTTTCGTTTTGATCTAATTATTTTGTGACATTGCATTGGAATTGAGCTGGGATGTTTACCATATCATATATTTTGTGAGTATAGTTTATTTTGTATTTTTTCATTTTTTTTCATTTCGTTTATAACTGTTTTTCTTAAATTTCAGTGATCGGAACAGCAGATCACTTGATGTTCCCAATTGTCTGATGGGAACATCAGGTCATTTGGGAAGGCATCGGACGAGAGAGTGAGGAATGGTGGGGAGGACAAGGGGACTGGGGAGGATGGATGGTTGGGGAGGTCGAGGGGATGGGGGAGTGGGAATGGTGGGGTGGGGGAGGGGATGGGGAGTGGGGGACGGTGAGGAGGACGAGGGGATGGGGGAGGGGGGAATGGTTGGGAGGACGAGAGGATGGGGAAGGGGGGAATGGAGGGAAAGATGGATGGACAAGGGAGATTGTTGTGGGTCAGCAACGAGCATGCGTTGCTGAGCCACGGCAACGCGTGGCCGGGTACAGCTAGTTATAATAATAATTTTATTGAAAAGTGAGAATGTTCCAAACCGTTCTTCTGAGCATTTATTAGCCAATAACAGGAACTCAAGCATCTCACTAACAAAGTTCCTTGAGCAATGTTCAGCCCTGTGAAGTGAAGCTGGCTAGACAACTTTTCTTGAAGCTTTCTGATTCATCTAATATTAAGACAGGTCTAATTACTGAGAACAGTACAGAGCAGCAACCAGTTGAGCGTAGACCTACCTGCAGGTGACGCTTCCCGCCAGGTGTTTATTACACCCTACAGGTACACAGGTCCCAACCCGTCCTCTCACACCCTACAGGTACACAGGCCCCAACCCGTCCTCTCACACCCTACAGGTACACAGGTCCCAACCCGTCCTCTCACACCCTACAGGTACACAGGTCCCAACCCGTCCTCTCACACCCTACAGGTACACAGGTCCCAACCCGTCCTCTCACACCCTACAGGTACACAGGTCCCAACCCGTCCTCTCACACCCTACAGGTACACAGGTCCCAACCCGTCCTCTCACACCCTACAGGTACACAGGTCCCAACCCTACCTCTCACACCCTACAGGTACACAGGTCCCAACCCTACCTCTCACACCCTACAGGTACACAGGTCTCAACCCGTCCTCTCACACCCTACAGGTACACAGGTCTCAACCCGTCCTCTCACACCCTACAGGTACACAGGTCTCAACCCGTCCTCTCACACCCTACAGGTACACAGGTCTCAACCCGTCTTCTCACACCCTACAGGTACACAGGTCTCAACCCGTCTTCTCACACCCTACAGGTACACAGGTCTCAACCCGTCCTCTCACACCCTACAGGTACACAGGCCTCAAGCCGTCCTCTCACACCCTACAGGTACACAGGTCTCAACCCGTCCTCTCACACCCTACAGGTACACAGGTCCCAACCCTACCTCTCACACCCTACAGGTACACAGGTCCCAACCCTACCTCTCACACCCTACAGGTACACAGGTCTCAACCCGTCTTCTCACACCCTACAGGTACACAGGTCTCAACCCGTCCTCTCACACCCTACAGGTACTCAGGTCTCATCCCGTCCTCTCACACCCTACAGGTACACAGGTCCCAACCCGACCTCTCACACCCTACAGGTACACAGGTCCCAACCCATCCTCTCACACCCTACAGGTACACAGGTCTCAACCCGTCCTCTCACACCCTACAGGTACACAGGTCCCAACCCTACCACTCACACCCTACAGGTACACAGGTCCCAACCCTACCTCTCACACCCTACAGGTACACAGGTCCCAACCCGTCCTCTCACACCTTACAGGTACACAGGTCGCAACCCGTCCTCTCACACCTTACAGGTACACAGGTCCCAACCCGTCCTCTCACACTCTACAGGTACACAGGTCCCAACCCTACCTCTCACACCCTACAGGTACACAGGTCCCAACTCTACCTCTCACACCCTAGAGGTACACAGGTCTCAACCCGTCCGCTCACACCCTACAGGTACACAGGTCTCAACCCGTCCTCTCACACCTTACAGGTACACAGGTCTCAACCCGTCCTCTCACACCTTACAGGTACACAGGTCTCAACCCGTCATCTCACACCTTACAGGTACACAGGTCTCAACCCGTCCTCTCACACCCTACAGGTACACAGGTCTCAACCCGTCCTCCTACACCCTACAGGTACACAGGCCTCAACCCGTCCTCCTACACCCTACAGGTACACAGGTCTCAACCCGTCCTCTCACACCTTACAGGTACACAGGTCTCAACCCGTCCTCTCACACCCTACAGGTACACAGGTCTCAACCCGTCCTCTCACACCTTACAGGTACACAGGTCTCAACCCTCCCTCTCACACCCAACGGGCACACAGGTCTCAACCCGTCCTCTCACACCCTACAGGTACACAGGCCTCAACCCGTCCTCTCACACCCTACAGGTACACAGGCCTCAACCCGTCCTCTCACACCCTACAGGTACACAGGTCTCAACCCTTCCTCTCACACACTACAGGTACACAGGTCCCAACCCGTCCTCTCACACCCTACAGGTACACAGGCCTCAACCCGTCCTCTCACACCCTACAGGTACACAGGCCTCAACCCGTCCTCTCACACCCTACAGGTACACAGGTCTCAACCCGTCCTCTCACACCTTACAGGTACACAGGTCCCAACCCGTCCTCTCACACCCTACAGGTACACAGGTCTCAACCCGTCCTCTCACACCCTACAGGTACACAGGCCTCAACCCGTCCTCTCACACCCTACAGGTACTCAGGTCTCAACCCGTCCTCTCACACCCTACAGGTACACAGGTCTCAACCCGTCTTCTCACACCCTACAGGTACACAGGTCTCAACCCGTCTTCTCACACCCTACAGGTACACAGGTCTCAACCCGTCCTCTCACACCCTACAGGTACACAGGCCTCAACCCGTCCTCTCACACCCTACAGGTACACAGGTCTCAACCCGTCCTCTCACACCCTACAGGTACACAGGTCCCAACCCTACCTCTCACACCCTACAGGTACACAGGTCCCAACCCTACCTCTCACACCCTACAGGTACACAGGTCTCAACCCGTCTTCTTACACCCTACAGGTACACAGGTCTCAACCCGTCCTCTCACACCCTACAGGTACTCAGGTCTCATCCCGTCCTCTCACACCCTACAGGTACACAGGTCCCAACCCGACCTCTCACACCCTACTGGTACACAGGTCCCAACCCGTCCTCTCACACCCTACAGGTACACAGGTCTCAACCCGTCCTCTCACACCCTACAGGTACACAGGTCCCAACCCTACCTCTCACACCCTAAAGGTACACAGGTCCCAACCCTACCTCTCACACCCTACAGGTACACAGGTCCCAACCCTACCTCTCACACCATACAGGTACACAGGTCCTAACCCTACCTGTCACACCCTACAGGTACAGAGGTCTCAACCCGTCCTCTCACACCCTACAGGTACACAGGTCTCAACCCGTCCTCTCACACCCTACAGGTACACAGGTCTCAACCCGTCCTCTCACACCCTGCAGGTACACAGGTCTCAACCCGTCCTCTCACACCCTACAAGTACACAGGTCTCAACCCGTCCTCTCACACCTTACAGGTACACAGGTCTCAACCCGTCCTCTCACACCCTACAGGTACACAGGTCTCAACCCGTCCTCTCACACCCTACAGGTACACAGGCCTCAACCCGTCCTCTCACACCCTACAGGTACACAGGTCTCAACCCGTCCTCTCACACCTTACAGGTACACAGGTCTCAACCCGTCCTCTCACACCCTACAGGTACTCAGGTCTCAACCCGTCCTCTCACACCCTACAGGTACACAGGTCTCAACCCGTCCTCTCACACCCTACAGGTACACAGGTCTCAACCCGTCCTCTCACACCCTACAGGTACACAGGTCTCAACCCGTCCTCTCACACCCTACAGGTACACAGGTCTCAACCCGTCCTCTCACACCTTACAGGTACACAGGCCTCAACCCGTCCTCTCACACCCTACAGGTACACAGGTCTCAACCCGTCCTCTCACACCTTACAGGTACACAGGTCTCAACCCGTCCTCTCACACCCTACAGGTACTCAGGTCTCAACCCGTCCTCTCACACCCTACAGGTACACAGGTCTCAACCCGTCTTCTCACACCCTACAGGTACACAGGTCTCAACCCGTCTTCTCACACCCTACAGGTACACAGGTCTCAACCCGTCCTCTCACACCCTACAGGTACACAGGTCTCAACCCGTCCTCTCACACCCTACAGGTACACAGGTCTCAACCCGTCCTCTCACACCCTACAGGTACACAGGTCTCAACCCGTCTTCTCACACCCTACAGGTACACAGGTCCCAACCCGTCCTCTCACACCCTACAGGTACACAGGTCTCATCCCGTCTTCTCACACCCTACAGGTACACAGGTCTCAACCCGTCCTCTCACACCCTACAGGTACACAGGTCTCAACCCGTCCTCTCACACCCTACAGGTACACAGGTCTCAACCCGTCCTCTCACACCCTACAGGTACACAGGTCTCAACCCGTCCTCTCACACCCTACAGGTACACAGGTCTCAACCCGTCCTCTCACACCCTACAGGTACACAGGTCTCAACCCGTCTCTCTACACCCTACAGGTACACAGGTCCCAACCCGTCCTCTCACACCCTACAGGTACACAGGTCTCAACCCGTCCTCTCACACCCTACAGGTACACAGGTCTCAACCCGTCCTCTCACACCCTACAGGTACACAGGTCTCAACCCGTCCTCTCACACCCTACAGGTACACAGGTCTCAACCCGTCCTCCTACACCCTACAGGTACACAGGTCTCAACCCGTCCTCTCACACCCTACAGGTACACAGGTCCCAACCCGTCCTCTCACACCTACAGGTACACAGGTCTCAACCCGTCCTCTCACACCCTACAGGTACACAGGTCCCAACCCGTCCTCTCACACCCTACAGGTACACAGGTCTCAACCCGTCCTCTCACACCCTACAGGTACACAGGTCTCAACCCGTCCTCTCACACCCTACAGGTACACAGGTCTCAACCCGTCCTCTCACACCCTACAGGTACACAGGTCTCAACCCGTCCTCTCACACCCTACAGGTACACAGGTCCAACCCGTCCTCTCACACCCTACAGGTACACAGGTCTCAACCCGTCCTCTCACACCCTACAGGTACACAGGTCTCAACCCGTCCTCTCACACCCTACAGGTACACAGGTCTCAACCCGTCCTCTCACACCCTACAGGTACACAGGTCTCAACCCGTCCTCTCACACCCTACAGGTACACAGGTCTCAACCCGTCCTCTCACACCCTACAGGTACACAGGTCCCAACCCGTCCTCTCACACCCTACAGGTACACAGGTCTCAACCCGTCCTCTCACACCCTACAGGTACACAGGTCTCAACCCGTCCTCTCACACCCTACAGGTACACAGGTCTCAACCCGTCCTCCTACACCCTACAGGTACACAGGTCTCAACCCGTCCTCTCACACCCTACAGGTACACAGGTCTCAACCCGTCCTCTCACACCCTACAGGTACACAGGTCTCAACCCGTCCTCTCACACCCTACAGGTACCAGGTCTCAACCCGTCCTCTCACACCCTACAGGTACACAGGTCTCAACCCGTCCTCTCACACCCTACAGGTACACAGGCCTCAACCCGTCCTCTCACACCCTACAACCCGTTCCTCCTCGCAAAGTTAAAAGTCATATTGACTTATTAGTGCGTACACAGGTGACATACTCAACATAATGTTTCCCTTGAAAATCTTCATAGAAACCCGACCTTACCTAACCTTGTTAGTAGGTAAAATAAGCATCTTACAGCTTCGTCATTACAATTGGTACTTAACCTATACAGGTACAGGTTAGGTTAATAACCGTAATTACAAAGCCCTAAGATGCTTTGTCTTACCCCACCGTCCTACTAACAAGGTTAGGTAAGGTCGGTGGTTTCTATGAAGATTGTAAAGGGAACTATTAGGTTAAGTATGTCCCCTAGGCACATATTTAATAAGTCAATATTGACTTATTAAATTTGCGAGGACGGGTTGCACACCCTACAGGTACACAGGTCCCAACCCGTCCTCTCACACCCTACAGGTACACAGGCCTCAACCCGTCCTCTCACACCCTACAGGTACACAGGTCCCAACCCGTCCTCTCACACCCTACAGGTACACAGGCCCAACCCGTCCTCTCACACCCTATAGGTACACAGGTCCCAACCCGTCCTCTCACACCCTACAGGTACACAGGTCCCAACCCGTCCTCTCACACCCTACAGGTACACAGGTCCCAACCCGTCCTCTCACGCCCTACATGTACACAGGTCCCAACCCGTCCTCTCACACTCTACAGGTACACAGGTCCCAACCCGTCCTCTCACACCCTACAGGTACACAGGCCTCAACCCGTCCTCTCACACCCTATAGGTACACAGGTCCCAACCCGTCCTCCACACCCTACAGGTACACAGGTCCCAACCCGTCCTCCTACACCCTACAGGTACACAGGCCTCAACCCGTCCTCCTACACCCAGCAGGTAAATTGAAGCGTAATTGAAGGAATCCATCCCCGGCCAGACAAATAATCACATCTATTCCTGGACTCAAATGTTTGTGTGTTATTATCCTGCCATGAGTAGTGGGAGAAAGTATCCCAGCCTCTCCTGTGATCTCACCCAGATTGTCTCGAAGCTGCTCAGAAACTGCCAGCCGTGGAGGAGGCGAGCCCCAGCTGCCTGCCAACCCACTCTCCAATGTAAGGGTAAAACATCCTCCTTTAAGAGAGAACTAATTAGGTCAATAAAAATTCCAACATAAAATCGTAACATTCCTTCCAAGGATGTGGGAAGGACACGGCCCCGGGGAGCACTATAGAGTCGCTTCCCAGAGGCCGGTCGAGGCTAGGTAACAAGCCTGTAAGACAATGTTAGGAGTGTACATTAAGTTAGAATATATGGGTATAAATTAAGGTAGAAATGTTATATATTGGCTAAGGTATAGAAATGTTAGAGTATAGATTAAGTTAGGTAAGGCGAGAGAGACCGCCGCGCAGGACCTGGACATTACTGCCATCATTACCTACAAACCAAGACACAGTACATGTATAATTATATCCTACTGTCATTAATCAACATTCAATAGCATCGTTTTTGCAACTAAGTAACATCGCAATACTTTATTGTTAATTATGTATAAATTATACTCTGTTATTTATTATAACTTTGGATTATGATATTGAAGAAACATACTTAAGTAGTTAAGCAGGTCTCGCCGGAGTTGGTGTTGCTGACACAGTCTCAGTAAACACTCAGGTCACACACAGGTCTATGTCTCTACTTGTCTCAGTGTCTGCGTCTCCATCCGAGGCTGGAGGCCAGACGCTTGTGGTTTGTCTCACCCAACTTTGCAAGATGACTTATGTTGGGTGGGGGAGTGTCAAAGGTCAGTGTGGTCGGGCCAAAATAAATGCTTTAAGAAATATTGGCATTTAAATAGACGCCCCCAAGCAATTTTCCATTTAGTGTGAAATATTTGTTGTTCTCGTAGAGTTTTACCATCGCTTACGGAGTTTGCTAATAATAACTTTTCCGAGGGAAATAAGTGTGTGAAGTCGAATGGAAGAGGGGATGCGGGGGGGGGGGAGGTGGGGGGGGAGAAAGAGACCTGGGAACAGCCGGGTACCCCTTCTACTACGGATATAAACACACTTATTCAATCCTGGCAATTAACTTGTGAGCATGTATAAACTACCTTATATAATTTATTCAATTCTTACATGAAACCAAATGTCCCGTTACGTACAAAAGGGAGGAGTCACAGATCAGTGACAAGTATTTACAATAGCATTAAGTGTCCGTGTGAAGCCCAGAGAGCAACACGAGGCGACCCACTCTCTAAAACTCTCCACAGACGAGAGATTAATTGTGTTTGTTGTGTGGTAACTGCTGGCAATCTGATCATAATATCCACGTCTGAACCATTTTAATGAACGATGGCAGAGGTGGTCAGCTTAATGACGCAAGTCGCGTGCCTTACTTCCTCCCAGTGTTGGTTGGGATCGCTCTTCTGGCAGATTATTTAACAAATTATTCAGAGCCTTGACCAGTGACCTGTAAGAGAGAGACCTCTGGCGGCGCCTTTATCATTATAAACACAAAACGTTGGAGACACCCTGCCAGGCTATCGCCTTTTGCGACATTACTAAAATGGCTGGGTCCTGATAATCTTATTAGTGGAGCTAAAATAATACATGTGTAAAAATCTATTACCGATAATAAATATATATATATATATATATATATATATATATATATATATATATATATGCAAACAAGCCTGAATGGTCCCCAGGACTAGATACAACTGAAAACTCACACCCCAGAAGTGACTCGAACCCATACTCCCAGGAGCAACGCAACTGGTATGTACAGGGATGCTTAAACCACTTGACCATCACGACCGGACATAAGCAAGTGATAGCCTGAGCTATATGAACCACTTCCCCGCCGGCACCTGGATGGTTATCTTGGGCATAGCATTTTATCAAATCACCTCTTTTTTTGGGGGCAACACGTGAGGAACACAAATGCACCATTCAGGCTTGTTGCATTTGTGTTCCTCACGTGTTGCCCCAAAAAAAGAGGTGATTTGATAAAATGCTATGCCCAAGATAACCATCCAGGTGCCGGCGGGAAGTGGTTCATATAGCTCAGGCTATCACTTCCTTATGTCCGGTCGTGATGGTCAAGTGGTTTAAGGCATCCCTGTACATACCAGTTGCGTTGCTCCTGGGAGTATGGGTTCGAGT
>WNGS01000411.1:6838530-6849049 GCA_020271785.1 Procambarus virginalis
CCAGGGGAGAAAGGCAATTGAAGCCTGCCACCATCCCAACCCACGACCCCTTTTCCCCCAATCACCTGCATCCATCCCCTCAACTAGAAGAGATCCCCCCTCCCGGGACACGCTGCCAGCGCCATTATTAGCTGGCTGCACACGGTTTTGTTCCCTTGAAAACTTAATATTCTAAGCACCCATCCCTCAAATCATTGTGGTTTTGAGAGGAAGAAGACATCAATACTCCGAGACCCAGAGAATATCTTGTTTGGAAGGAAACAACGCCTATTTTCACTATAATTGATAGAAAAACAACGTTGTTAATTAGCTGCTATCCAGCTGACTGGTGTTCGCAACACATCCTCTGAATTGACAGTACGCTTTAATACTTAGTGAAAATAAGAGCAATTTCTTACTGCAATGAATACTACATAATTGCACTTGTGCTGTTACATTTACCTCCCCATTTTTGGAGGACGGGCTGGGTGTTCTGCACAACCCAGTACTCAGGCGACCCAAACTGTCGTAACGCATTTATCGTTTATGACCATTTTTTTTTTTTTGTGAGTACCAGGTCACTCAGAGTCTTACCCAGAAGGGCGAGGCAATACTCTGCAGGCATCGTCACAATTAAAGGAGGCACCATAGAAGGTGTTCTGAGCCTTTTCAGGGAAAGATAGACCA
This sequence comes from Procambarus virginalis, assembly GCA_020271785.1. Taxonomy (NCBI): domain Eukaryota; kingdom Metazoa; phylum Arthropoda; class Malacostraca; order Decapoda; family Cambaridae; genus Procambarus; species Procambarus virginalis. The sequence goes on from WNGS01000411.1 coordinate 6,839,197, forward strand.
AACCGCTCAATTAAATGTTAGGAATCCCTAATTCTAGCTGGAGGAATCATTTTACGACCTTCGTTGGAGAAGGGAATGAATTTATCCAGGTCAAGGTGTGTCTCAGGCATTAGGTAGGACAGAGAATCAGCCCTCACTGCGTGGAGACGTCATGGAGAAGTCAAAGAGAAAGAGGCAATTGAGGCAGCTTTCAGACGTGGGGACAATGGACCGAGGTGCAACAGGCACCGAAGAAAACTGCTATCGAGGCTACACCACGTGCTTCTACAAGCAAGACAGCAGACATAATGAACCTAGAGAGGACAGGATTAGTCACACACCAGCCAGTGACAGATAATGCTCCTCTCTGTCCACAACCCACCCACAAGACGACAGTATGAGACAGGAGAAGAAAGTACCAGTCACACACCAGCAAGTGTCAGACAACGTACCTCTCTCCACAGCCCAGCCACAGAACAACATTATGAGACACGAGAGGACACCACCAGTCTCCCACCAGATCTTGAGGTTATCTTGAGATGATTTCGGGGCTTTAGTGTCCCTGCGGCCCGGTCCTCGACCAGGCCTCCACCTCCAGGAAGTAGCCCGTGACAGCTGACTAACACCCAGGTACCTATTTTACTGCTAGGTAACAGGGGCATAGGGTGAAAGAAACTCTGCCCATTGTATCTCGCCGGCGCCTGGGATCGAAACCAGGACCACAGGATCACAAGTCCAGCGTGCTGTCCGCTCGGCCGACCGGCTCCCAGATATCGTCAACCCCTGTACATTTTCCAAAATTCAAGATAATGCAGACAGACCACTTTCCTACAGCATATGGAATAGCAACGGCAATGGAAAAGAAAAAACCAGAGCTCAAACTTTCCATCACAGTAAACCTGAAAGAAAAGATAACAATCCTGAATGCGGAACAATCCCGCACAAAAGTAGACAAAGCAGCGACCAGTCAGGTTATGGTGACCATCATGGTACATGCGCCAGAAATATTCAATTTTGGAAATTGGGGAATATACCGACAGAGACCATACGTCCCGAAACCCATGCGCTGCTTCAGATGTCAGAAATACGGCCACCATCAATCCCGCTGTACTGGACAGGAGAGATTCGGAGTGTTCATCCTGAGGCATCCAACCAAAGACTGTATAGCCAAGCACAAGGCAAACCAGACCACAACAGCCAAATGTCCAAATTGTGGAGGAAAACATCATACCTGGAGCTCAATATGCTCTGCACGAAAAGAAAAGGTGCAGACAGTTCAGGCCTGGATAGACACACAGACCAGCACTACATACACCAACACCAATGTCTGGAACATTTGTGCACAGCCACAACACACACGCACTCTCACAGAACAAAATTTCCCGAATCTATCAACTCCAAATCAGAAAATACATAAAAATGCTGCCGAAATACAACAATAGCAAAAAGCAATTGCTTTCGGAATCAACACAACAAATTTACAATTTTACCGAGGTCCAGCTGAAAAATATCGTGAAGATCATTGTAGAGACCATTCACAATTGCCTACAGATGACACAGAACGCCTCACAACAACAGCCTCAAGAAATCCCTTGTGTAATAATGTACAAGATCGTGTAGCAGATCACAGTTACACAAGAAATAGTCTGAGACAAGACGAAGCACAAGAGGACAAACAACGCGACATGGACATACAGACAACCAGCAAGTCGGGTAGTCAAGACACCAGACCATCAACTTTCACAAAAGCAACTTCAAGACCAGTGACCATTCAAGATCAACAGAGTCTTATAACACAAGAAACAGACATCAACAGTCAATGCAGTCTGATATGCAACAACATTAACAAAGAAATGTTGAACAGCAGAGATGCACAGGTTCCAACAACACAAGAGGCGGGCATGAACAATCAATGCAGCCCAATATGCAGCAGCAATATCAACAACGAAATACTGTATAGCAAAGATGCACAGATTCCGACATCACAAGAAACGGCCACGACCAATCAGTGCAGTCCGATATACAGCAATACCAACAGCAAAATGATGGACAGCAGGGATGCACAGATTCCAACAATGCCGGAGATGACCATAAACAATCAGTGCAGTCCGATTTGCAGCGACACGACTTACGAGGTGGAGAATATAGACGTCGATTCTGAAGAGGAGTTCTACTAAACCGGCAACACCAAGCAAACCCGTCGTCTGGCCATTACATATACTGCAGTGGAACATACAAGGTCTTGAAAATAATAACCACACACTTTAGGAAACTGCAATCAGTACGCAAGCAGATATAATCGTTTTGGGAAGAAACTCTTTTTCCCCAGCCATGAAATCCTTCTGATTAGCTACATATTAGCATCATATTTTGATGTATGAACAGGGGGAAACAAAGAGAACTCATGAACCTAATCAGAAATACCATACTCAGCAAGAAAATAGATCCAGTTTCATGTGGGGATGGAGTAGAGGTATTAATAGTGAATATGGCTAACATTGAGCTCCTCGCATACAACGTCTACATACCCCCTAGACGTAAACTAGAATCAGAGGCAGTGCTTTGCTTGGCTGTGCATGAAAATTGTAATTGTTGCCTAGGATTTTAATGCTCATCATCAAGAGATAGGTGCAACTGGACCAGCCAGTGCAGATGGGCGCCATTTAGCTATAGCTGTGCGAGACGTACCTGAAATTACACTTCTTAACACTGGGGCACCCACTCACATTCAAGGTCCCTTGATCTTACATTAATCTCAACAGTACTAAAGCATCAAGCGAAGTGGGAGGTAGACCCGGTGATCATCAGTGACCACTATGCTACTGTCACAACACTAAACATAGAACGACCTTCTACAAATCCTGCACAACCTAGATGGAATTTAAAAAGACCAACTGCAATATATATACTAAGAGGAACTTGAAAAATGGTATGCAACATACTTGCCACCTGAGGATTTAAACATACACGAGACTAATCTCCAGGAAGCCAATGCAGCTGCTGCAAACAAACTGCAAGCTGCAAACTATTCCAATCATTATCCCAGGAAACACAAAACGAAAGAACTATTGGTTCTATAGCAATGAAGGGAATGAACAAAACCACAGAGTCAACATCTTCAGAAAACATCTAAAAAGAAACCCCACACCAGAAGGAAGAATTCTGCTAAGAGCGGTGATATCTGAAGCAATACGAATTTCTAGGGAGGTAAAGGAGGCAAGATGGTTTGAGTGATGTCAAACTCTAAATGAATGTAGTAGTCTTGGCAAGATATGGGGTCAGATTAAAACCATATCAGGTCGACCAGCACAACCACAGGCATGTATTCAATCATTGCAGAAGGCTGAGAGAATTGCTATCCAATTTACAGAAAGAGCAGCTTCATATCAGCTTCCTGCAATGGTCAGAAGGTAGCAAGAACAATTAAAACAGGAGAGGTTGACAGCCATTCATGACAGCATAGTTACAAATGACGAATGTGACTGTCCCTTCACCAAACCAGAGCTAATCAAGGCTTAAAAAGGTGGTAAGGACACCAGGTGCTGATAGCAATGATTGCACACACAGGTCCTGTTGGAGAACAAGGGATATTGGACGTTATCAATTCATCTTGGCAGCAAGCCAGCTACCGACCTCTTGGAAGATAACAGACATCATTCCGATTCCTAAGCCGAAAGAACCTGGCAATTACAAACCCATTTCATTAACATCATGAATTAGTAAAACTGCAGAACGGATGGTCTTAAATAGGCTACTGTGGAAGACTGGAGACCTGCATAAACACACGTATTTTTTCACTAGAGGAGTAGGTACTGGGAACTGCATTGCAATATTACTAGGAACAATTAACTCAGGTTCGGCTATAGTGATCTTCCTTGATCTAGAAAAAGCATTCGAACTTGCAATCCAACAAGCAATTATACACACGTTAGTTAGAAAAGGTGTAAAGGGAAATATGTTAGCATGGATTCAAGATTACCTTAGTCACAGGTATGCCAGAGTAAACTTCCTAGGACAAGTGTCGGACTACCACTTGCATGAAAATGGGACTCCACAAGGAGGAGTCCTCAGTCCTAGTCCTTTTAACATCCTTATTGAAAACTTCGTTACCATGATATGTGCAGAAGGGGTTAAATTGCTAAGCTATGCTGATGATATATTATTACTCATTACAGGTTCTTCACTTTTAAATAAAGCACAAGGGGCCTTAGATAAAGTAACATCTGAATGCAGTATTTTAGGGCTAAAAATATCTGCACAGAAGTCTAAGGCAATGAGACTAGGTGGCAACACTCCAGACAGGCACCTACGCATTCAAGACATTAACCTTCAGTGGGTTACACAATATCAATATCTCAGAGTGTGGATAGATTCTAAAATAACATTCAACAAGCAAATTCACTATCTGAAGTAGAAAGCAAAATCACGACTAATAGTAATGAGAGCAATAACAGGGTTCCGACTAGGAGCGGGACACAAAGTGATAAGAATGTTTTACATACACGCCATTCGTTCCTTAGTTTATTTATGCAGCGCCTGCCTTACTCATTCTTTATCCTGGTCAGTGGGTAAACGTTGAGGTTATTCAAAATGATGCAATGCGAGTCATAACGGGCTCCCAGATGGACTAAAATACTGAACCTAAGACAGTATTTTAGAGAAACAAGAGAAAGTAAGCTAACATCGATTGAAATAAGGATAAAAAGGATTGCTGCGTGCATGCTGACCAAGATACTGACTAGACCAAGAATTAGTTCACTTAAAGATATAATCACTGGAGCACTAACTCGGGATATAAGAGCCTCTAATAGCAACAGGTGGACCCATTGTGCAATAAACACCATCAATACATTTAATATAAAAAATGCAGTCACTGAGAGGGGTGTCGACGAAATACATGCAGATTTCGTTATGTAAGCCCCTTGGGAATTGCTGCCAGCAGACTTTAAGATTATGGCTCTTGAAGGAAAGCAGAACCAGACTAATCCTCGTCTGCTACGTAATATTGCACAGAGGCATATAGAAGCAAACTTGGCAACTGACAGCTTTATATACTTCACAGATGGATCAATAGAGCAGCAGAGACAAAAACCGGAGCTGCAGTTAAGACAGGTGTGACGGTAACGTGTTGGAAATGGTGGTCGACAGTCTTCCAAATAGCAGATGTCAATGCTGGGCCACATACATTTAAGTTATAAAAAAAAGGAACAAAAAAGAGTGACTGCTTGTCTGATAATCTGTGGTAAGGAAAGATACACGAAAACACAAAATATAAAAAATGCACTTTACTTAATCTAGAAAACAAAATAAAATAAAGACAATTCCTTGGCATTTAAAATAATGTAAATGTAAAACACGTAAAAATATATATAACGAATTGAAAAGGGGGAACTGGTTACGTTAACAAAGATAAATGGTGCTGGGAATATATGCGCTAGCTATAAACCTCTATTTGATCACACGAGGTGGGTCAAATTAGGTGTTCACAGCAGGAGCACAAGATATATTCTGGCTGGCAGAGCTGCAAGGGACTCCAACAATGACTGGCGATGATTCTGATTGGCGTGGAGTGGGAGTGGTGTGTTGGTTGGCGGCCAATGAGAACGCAGGACGGCCGCAAGTCGCTAGTTTGGCTGGGAGCAGCAGTTGGCAGGTCGACCAGGTGTGCAGAAGTGGGGGGAAGGAGGGAGTTGCAGGTGCGTGTGGCTGTCTTGATATATACGTTAAGCCACTATAAAACGTATCTTGCATATTGTAGAGAACGGGATGAAGTAAGGAAATAGCAGGCTCAATCTCTGGGAAGAGATTATTGTCACAACTCTCCCCCGAAGCCTGCGGTTCTGGTTGAGTCACGTTCACGGGAGGTAGAGTGGGAGGTGGAGTTGCCTCTACCTCAGTGACGCTGGAGAGGGTGTCTGATATGATGTAGTCAGACTCCTGGGTGTGGCAATCTTGAGGTGAAAATGATGTAGCTGGCAAGCCCATTATAGAAGTAGTCGAAGGTTGAGTTGGGCTGTCTGTAGGAAATGAAGATGGTTGTGGTCCATGTAGATGGTGGTGGACTGAGTACTTTGCTGGTATGGAGCAAATTGTTGCCTGTTCAGGACGACGAGTAGCTCCTTGTTGCTCGTGGCGTCGTTTATGGTAGTTGGTATGTAGAGTCTCGTCGCCTCGTTGTACCAGGTCACCCACGTTGCCGGTACCACTGGCGTCGCTATGGAGGATGGGAGACTTTATATCTGGCGAGGCGAGAGAAGTATTAGAATATGATAGAGGAGCACAATTATGTTGTTGAAAATGATGGTGAAGGTCAGTAAGGATTTCCGAATTAGAAAGCGCTGTCTCAGTGTCAGTGTTTTCGGAAGGAGAAGCAGGGAAGGTCTCACTGTGGCTATATGGACCTGTAAATGAGGTGAAATTGGTTAACACAGTGGGAGGAACCCCATGGTAGGGCTTGAGTAGATTGATGTGGCACAGCTGGGTCTTCCGCCGCCTATTGGGGGTCTCGAGAACGTAGTTGAAGTTGTTCCGGCACTCCTTAACACGGTAGGGTCCTGAGAACCTGTTCTGTAAGGGAGAACCTGGGATAGGGAAATAGGCAAGCACTAAGTCTCCTGGTTTAAACTTCCTTACTTTACAGTGCTGGTCGTAACGAGTCTTCATCCTCTCCTGGGCTTTCTGTAGGTTGTTGCTGGCAAAGGAATGGACCCTCTCTAGAATGTGTCGGAGGTTTTGAAGATACTGGGGCACATTCTGATGCTCACTGAAGGTGGCATCACGTAGAGAATCCTTGAAAGCCTTGAGAGGTGTACGGCACTTACGTCCGTAGAGCATCTCATAAGGAGATACTCCTAGTGACTCGTTGGGAAGACTTCTGAAAATACACATGATGAGATCAATTTGCCTATCCCAATCCTTTGAGGTCTCATTACAAAACTTTTTTAAGAGTGCCTTGATGGTTTGATGACTACGCTCGAGAGAACCCTGTGAAGCAGGATGATAGGGGCTGGACAGTACCTGTTTGATGTTGAACTCCTCCAGAGTCCGTTTGAAGAGATCACTGGTGAAGTTGGTGCCACAGTCGCTCTGAATCTCCCTCGGAAATCCATACTGGGTGAAGATTTTCAGTAGATTCTTCACCACTGTAGCAGCCGTAATATTTTTCACTGGAACTGCTATCGGAAATCTGGTGGTAGGACACAGGATGGTTAAGATATAGGCGTTGCCTGGTCCTTGGCAAAGGACCAACACAGTCAATAATAAGCTTGTGGAACGGTTCCTCAGGCACCTGGATGGGTATCAGTGGTGCTCTGGGAATGGAAACGTTCGGTTTCCCGGCTAACTGACACACGTGGCATAATTTGACATGATTCTTGACGTCGTTTACCATACCTGGCCAGTAGTAGTCTTGTCGAATTCCATGGTAAGTCTTGTTGAACCCGTAGTGTGACAATGCGCCGTGGGCCAGGTGTAGAATCGTGGGCCGCAGGCTGGTAGGAATCACTAGTTGTTCAACGTCTGCCCAATCGTCCTCGTCCTTCAGTTTACTGGGTCTATACCTGCGATAGAGTAATTCGTTCTCCATAAAGAACCCAGGAATACTGTCGGATTGGGTTTCAGCCTGAAAGAATAATGGTGTCAAGGTAAGATCATCTCTCTGTAACTTACGGAACTCCACAGCGGTCAGGTTAGGGGGTAGTTTCGAAGGGTCCTGAGGGACAGCGGTAACAGTAGAGTCAGCTGGTTGTGGTCGTGCAGCTTGAGCACGGGTGGTCACCATAACAGGAGGAGAACCTTCATCACTCTCTTGAACCTTTGCTGGAACATGTTCAAAAATCGGGTTATCCAACACAGAGTTGCTTACCTCGGATATGTCCTTGACGATCAGGTTGTTTGGTTGTTGGTCTTCTGCCAAGTCGTTGCCCAGAAGTTGCACTCCAGGCATGGGAAAAGGCTTTTCCCTGACGGCGACTTGGACTTCACCGGTCACGAAGGGACAATCTAGGTAAACTCTGGCAAGGGGATAAGGAGTTGTAGCAGTAAGGTCAGTGATGAATACAGTCTCTCCTGTGTAGGCGACGTTGGGCACAGCTGATTTCAAGACGATCGATTGTAGAGCCGCTGTGTCCCGCAGGATCTTAAGTCCAAAACGTCCCTCTGAATCTGAACCGTGGGTAGAGATAGTTCCTGGATATAGATGCTTGCTAAAGAGAGAGAGATCATTAGCATGAACACCAACATTCATTACAGGCTTACCGGACTTAGGGTGAGTAGGTTTAGACTTAGGAGGTTCGATGTTACCTTTAGATTGGGACTTACCACATTTGTCAATGGTGTGTCCATATAGTCGACAATACCTGCAGTACAGTTGAGAGGTACCTTGATCTGGGCTCGCTTTCTCGTAACTGTACCAAGACTTCTTGCTGGTAGGTTCTGGTGTCAGCCGGTGGATGAGGCTGTAAGTGTCAGCTGACTTCGCGCACTTCACCAAATCCGTCTCTTCTTTGTCTGCTAAGTATAGGCGGACAGGAGGAGGTACACGTCTCAAAAATTCTTCAACCAGTATGAGGTTGACAAGCTCTGAAAAAGTAGAGACATGTGCTGCCTCCAGCCATTTCATGAAATATCTTCGTTTGGTGTTAGCAAATTCTAAGAAGGTGGTGGTACTTGCCTTGACGTAGTCACGAAACTTTCGTCGATAGCTTTCGGTGGAGAGAAGGTAGGCGTCCAACACAGCTTGTTTCAGGGTGGTGTAGTCGTTTTCTGATGCCAAAGTGCTGAGTGTGACTGCTGCTCTACCTGTTAAATGTACTCGGAGAAGGGTAGCCCATTGGTCGTCAGGCCAATTAAGTTGATCAGCAAGGGTCTCAAAAGTGGTGAAAAACACATCAACCTCCGTTTCTATGAACGGGGGCATTAACTTACTTGCATGGGAGACATTGAAACTGGGAGGAAGACTAGCTGCCGCTTGTTGGAGTTGAGCTTGGTGTGCAGCGTCCCTCGCGAGTTCTCGGTCACGACAGTTTAGAGCTGTTTCTGCCTGTCGTTTGTCGTGTTCATGTTGTATCTCGAGTCGCTGTTTGTATAAGGCCAACTCACGTTCTTGCTGTCCTTTGTGGAGTAGGGCCTCCCTTTCACTTTCTTCTCTCCTCAGTGCGGCCTCTCGCTCCTTGAGGCGGATTTCTCTTGTTGAACTGGAGCTCGCGTTCTTGTTCTTCCTTCTGATGGCAGCTTCACGTTCTCTGATTACAGCTGCTTCCTTTTGTTGCTCCCGCTCGATCTTAGCAAGTTCTAACTCCTAAACTTGAGTTTTATTGCTGTCAGATCATGCTTATCTGAAATAGTGTATGGTTCAGTAGTATCAGAATCTATCCTCCCTTCATGCCAAATATGATCTAAAATTATATTATTTACGGGATATTTGTTGGCACCAGGGGCAACTTCCAATTGATACTCGTATGCAAGAGTTTCTAATTCGACACCCTTCTAGCTGGACGCAATTTCTCTATTTCACCTTCTTGGATTGTGCCTTGAAAGGCTGTTGTAGGGAACATTGCGGTATAATGCTAGCAAAATAAAAGGAGAAGCAGCGAATATACAGTGAGAATATGGTGAATGTCAGAAACAGGAAACGTGGCAAGCGTATACCACCTATCCTGTGGTGAATTTATTTATAAGTAAAGTTAATCAAGATGGTAAATGTAATAAGGTCGCAGTGAAATCTTGTACCCTGTGTACTCACTGTGGGAGGATAAATGCAAGAACTCCATACAGTAATTAGTGGAAACTGCGTTTAAAAGACAAGTGAAACACAAAGTGGCTTCAAATAAATGAGGTAGTCCAATAAATGTAGTCATACCTTGCCATACCTAGA
>WNGS01000411.1:6850049-6861763 GCA_020271785.1 Procambarus virginalis
TGGTCGGTCATTACCCATGTGCTCCCCTGGTCGGTCATTACCCATGTGCTCCCCTGGTCGGTCATTACCCATGTGCTCCCCTGGTCGGTCATTACCCATGTGCTCCCCGGTCGGTCATTACCCATGTGCTCCCCACGTCGGTCATTACCTATGTGCTCCCCTGGTCGGTCATTACCATGTGCTCCCTGGGTCGGTCATTACCCATGTGCTCCCCTGTCGGTCATTACCCATGTGCTCCCCTGGTCGGTCATTACCCATGTTCTCCCCTGTCGGTCATTACCCATGTGCTCCCCTGGTCGGTCATTACCATTGCTTCCCCTGTCGGTCATTACCCATGTGCTCCCCTGGTCGGTCATTACCCATGTGCTCCCTGGTCGGTCATTACCCATGTGCTCCCCGTCGGTCATTACCCATGTGTTCCCCTGGTCGGTCATTACCCATGTGCTCCCCGGTCGTCATTACCCATGTGCTCCCCTGGTCGGTCATTACCCATGTGCTCCCCTGGTCGGTCATTACCCATGTGCTCCCCTGGTCGGTCATTACCCATGTGCTCCCCTGGTCGGTCATTACCCGTGTGCTCCCTTGGTCGGTCATTACTCATGTGCTCCTCACGTCGGTCATTACCCATGTGCTCCCCAAGTCGGTCATTACCCAAGTGCTCCCCTGGTCGGTCATTACCGTGTGCTCCCTTGGTCGATCATTACTCATGTGCTCCCCTGGTCGGTCACTACCCATGTGCTCCCCACGTCGGTCATTACCCAAGTTCTCCCCTGGTCGGTCATTCCCCATGTTCTCCCCTGGTCGGTCATTACCCATGTGCTCCCCTGGTCGGTCATTACCCATGTGCTCCCCTGGTCGGTCATTACCCATGTGCTCCCCTGGTCGGTCATTACCCATGTGCTCCCCACGTCGGTCATTACCCATGTGCTCCCCTGGTCGATCATTACCCATGTGCTCCCTTGGTCGGTCATTACTCATGTGCTCCCTAAGTCGGTCACTACCCATGTGCTCCCCTGGTCGGTCATTACTCATGTGTTCCCCTGGTCGGTCATTACCCATGTGCTTCCTGGTCGGTCATTACCCATGTGTTCCCACGTCGGTCACTACCCATGTGCTCCCCTGGTCGGTCGTTACTCATGTGTTCCCCTGGACGGTCATTACCCATGTGCTCCCCTGGTCGGCCATTACCCATGTGCTCCCCTGGTCGGTCATTACCCATGTGTTCCCCTGGTCGGTCATTACCCATGTGCTCCCCTGGTCGGTCATTACTCATGTGTTCCCCTGGTCGGCCATTACCCATGTGCTCCCCTTGTCGGTCATCACCCATGTGTTCCCCTGGTCGGTCATTACCCATGTGTTCTCCTGGTCGGTCATCACCCATGTGTTCCCCTGGTCGGTCATTACCCATGTGTTCTCCTGGTCGGTCATCACCCATGTGTTCCCCTGGTCGGTCATTACCCATGTGCTCCCCTGGTCGGTCATTACCCATGTGCTCCCCTTGTCAGTCATTACCCATGTGCTCCCCTGGTCGGTCATTACCCATGTGTTCCCCTGGTCGGCCATTACCCATGTGCTCCCCTTGTCGGTCATTACCCATGTGTTCCCCTAGTCGGTCATCACCCATGTGCTCCCCTGGTCGGTCATTACCCATGTGCTCCCCTGGTCGGTCATTACCCATGTGCTCCCCTTGTCAGTCATTACCCATGTGCTCCCCTGGTCGGTCATTACCCATGTGTTCCCCTGGTCGGTCATTACCCATGTGTTCCCCACGTCGGTCATTACCCATGTGTTCCCCTGGTCGGTCATCACCCATGTGTTCCCCTGGTCGGTCATTACCCATGTGCTCCCCTGGTCGGTCATTACCCATGTGCTCCCCTGGTCGGTCATTACCCATGTGCTCCTCTTGTCAGTCATTACCCATGTGTTCCCCTGGTCGGTCATTACCCATGTGTTCCCACGTTGGTCATTATCCATGTGCTCCCCTGGTCGGTCATTACCCATGTGCTCCCCTGGTCGGTCATTACCCATGTGTTCCCACGTGGTCATTATCCATGTGCTCCCCTGGTCGGTCATCACCCATGTGCTCCCCTGGTCGGTCATTACCCATGTGCTCCCCTGGTCGGTCATTACCCATGTGCTTCCTGGTCGGTCATTACCCATGTGTTCCCCTGGTCGGTCATTACCCATGTGTTCCCACGTTGGTCGTTATCCATGTGCTCCCCTGGTCGGTCATTACCCATGTGCTCCCCTGGTCGGTCATTACCCATGTGCTCCCTGGTCAGTCATTACCCATGTGTTCCCCTGGTCGGTCATTACCCATGTGCTCCCTTGTCGGTCATTACCCATGTGTTCTCCTGGTCGGTCATTACCCATGTCCTCCCCTGGTCGATCATTACCCATGTGTTCCCCTGGTCGGTCATTACCCATGTGCTCCCCTGTTCGGTCACTACCCATGTGCTCCCCTGGTCGGTCATTACCCATGGGCTCCCTTGGTCGGTTATTGCCCATGTGTTCCCCTGGTCGGTCATTACCCATGTGCTCCCACGTCGGTCATTACCTATGTGCTCCCCACTTCGGTCATTACCCATGTCCTCCCCTGGTCGGTCATTACCCATGTGCTCCCCTGGTCGGTCATTACCCATGTGCTCCCCTGGTCGGTCATTACCCATGTGCTCCCCTGGTCGGTCATTACCCATGTGCTCCCCTGGTCGGTCATTACCCATGTGCTCCCCTGGTCGGTCATTACCCATGTGCTCCCCTGGTCGGTCATTACCCATGTGCTCCCCTGGTCGGTCATTACCCATGTGCTCCCCTGGTCGGTCATTACCCATGTGCTCCCTGGTCGGTCATTACCCATGTGCTCCCACGTCGGTCATTACCCATGTGCTTCCCTGGTCGGTCATTACCCATGTGCTCCCTGGTCGGTCATTACCCAGTGCTCCCCTGGTCGGTCATTACCCATGTGCTCCCTGGTCGGTCATTACCCATGTGCTCCCTGGTCGGTCATTACCCATGTGCTCCCCTGGTCGGTCATTACCCATGTGCTCCCCTGGTCGGTCATTACCCATGTGCTCCCCTGGTCGGTCATTACCCATGTGCTCCCCTGGTCGGTCATTACCCATGTGCTCCCCTGGTCGGTCATTACCCATGTGCTCCCCTGGTCGGTCATTACCCATGTGCTCCCCACGTCGGTCATTACCCATGTGCTCCCCTGGTCGGTCATTACCCATGTGCTCCCCACGTCGGTCATTACCCATGTGCTCCCCTGGTCGGTCATTACCCATGTGCTCCCCTGGTCGGTCATTACCCATGTGCTCCCCTGGTCGGTCATTACCCATGTGCTCCCTGGTCGGTCATTACCCATGTGCTCCCCTGTCGGTCATTACCCATGTGCTCCCCTGGTCGGTCATTACCCATGTGCTCCCCTGGTCGGTCATTACCCATGTGCTCCCTGGTCGGTCATTACCCATGTGCTCCCCTGGTCGGTCATTACCCATGTGCTCCCCTGGTCGGTCATTACCCATGTGCTCCCTGGTCGGTCATTACCCATGTGCTCCCCTGGTCGGTCATTACCCATGTGCTCCCCTGGTCGGTCATTACCCATGTGCTCCCCTGGTCGGTCATTACCCATGTGCTCCCCTGGTCGGTCATTACCCATGTGCTCCCCTGGTCGGTCATTACCCATGTGCTCCCTGGTCGGTCATTACCCATGTGCTCCCCTGGTCGGTCATTACCCATGTGCTCCCTGGTCGGTCATTACCCATGTGCTCCCCTGGTCGGTCATTACCCATGTGCTCCCCTGGTCGGTCATTACCCATGTGCTCCCCTGGTCGGTCATTACCCATGTGCTCCCCTGGTCGGTCATTACCCATGTGCTCCCCTGGTCGGTCATTACCCATGTGCTCCCTGGTCGGTCATTACCCATGTGCTCCCCTGTCGGTCATTACCCATGTGCTCCCCTGGTCGGTCATTACCCATGTGCTCCCCTGGTCGGTCATTACCCATGTGCTCCCCTGGTCGGTCATTACCCATGTGCTCCCCTGGTCGGTCATTACCCATGTGCTCCCCTGGTCGGTCATTACCCATGTGCTCCCCTGGTCGGTCATTACCCATGTGCTCCCCTGGTCGGTCATTACCCATGTGCTCCCCTGGTCGGTCATTACCCATGTGCTCCCCTGGTCGGTCATTACCCATGTGCTCCCCTGGTCGGTCATTACCCATGTGCTCCCCTGGTCGGTCATTACCCATGTGCTCCCCTGGTCGGTCATTACCCATGTGCTCCCCTGGTCGGTCATTACCCATGTGCTCCCCTGGTCGGTCATTACCCATGTGCTCCCCTGGTCGGTCATTACCCATGTGCTCCCCTGGTCGGTCATTACCCATGTGCTCCCCTGGTCGGTCATTACCCATGTGCTCCCCTGGTCGGTCATTACCCATGTGCTCCCCTGGTCGGTCATTACCCATGTGCTCCCCTGGTCGGTCATTACCCATGTGCTCCCCTGGTCGGTCATTACCCATGTGCTCCCCTGGTCGGTCATTACCCATGTGCTCCCCTGGTCGGTCATTACCCATGTGCTCCCCTGGTCGGTCATTACCCATGTGCTCCCCTGGTCGGTCATTACCCATGTGCTCCCCTGGTCGGTCATTACCCATGTGCTCCCCTGGTCGGTCATTACCCATGTGCTCCCCTGGTCGGTCATTACCCATGTGCTCCCCTGGTCGGTCATTACCCATGTGCTCCCCTGGTCGGTCATTACCCATGTGCTCCCCTGGTCGGTCATTACCCATGTGCTCCCCTGGTCGGTCATTACCCATGTGCTCCCCTGGTCGGTCATTACCCATGTGCTCCCCTGGTCGGTCATTACCCATGTGCTCCCCTGGTCGGTCATTACCCATGTGCTCCCCTGGTCGGTCATTACCCATGTGCTCCCCTGGTCGGTCATTACCCATGTGCTCCCCTGGTCGGTCATTACCCATGTGCTCCCCTGGTCGGTCATTACCCATGTGCTCCCCTGGTCGGTCATTACCCATGTGCTCCCCTGGTCGGTCATTACCCATGTGCTCCCCTGGTCGGTCATTACCCATGTGCTCCCCTGGTCGGTCATTACCCATGTGCTCCCCTGGTCGGTCATTACCCATGTGCTCCCCTGGTCGGTCATTACCCATGTGCTCCCCTGGTCGGTCATTACCCATGTGCTCCCCTGGTCGGTCATTACCCATGTGCTCCCCTGGTCGGTCATTACCCATGTGCTCCCCTGGTCGGTCATTACCCATGTGCTCCCCTGGTCGGTCATTACCCATGTGCTCCCCTGGTCGGTCATTACCCATGTGCTCCCCTGGTCGGTCATTACCCATGTGCTCCCCTGGTCGGTCATTACCCATGTGCTCCCCTGGTCGGTCATTACCCATGTGCTCCCCTGGTCGGTCATTACCCATGTGCTCCCCTGGTCGGTCATTACCCATGTGCTCCCCTGGTCGGTCATTACCCATGTGCTCCCCTGGTCGGTCATTACCCATGTGCTCCCCTGGTCGGTCATTACCCATGTGCTCCCCTGGTCGGTCATTACCCATGTGCTCCCCTGGTCGGTCATTACCCATGTGCTCCCCTGGTCGGTCATTACCCATGTGCTCCCCTGGTCGGTCATTACCCATGTGCTCCCCTGGTCGGTCATTACCCATGTGCTCCCCTGGTCGGTCATTACCCATGTGCTCCCCTGGTCGGTCATTACCCATGTGCTCCCCTGGTCGGTCATTACCCATGTGCTCCCCTGGTCGGTCATTACCCATGTGCTCCCCTGGTCGGTCATTACCCATGTGCTCCCCTGGTCGGTCATTACCCATGTGCTCCCCTGGTCGGTCATTACCCATGTGCTCCCCTGGTCGGTCATTACCCATGTGCTCCCTGGTCGGTCATTACCCATGTGCTCCCCTGGTCGGTCATTACCCATGTGCTCCCCTGGTCGGTCATTACCCATGTGCTCCCCTCGGTCATTACCCATGTGCTCCCCTGGTCGGTCATTACCCATGTGCTCCCCTGGTCGGTCATTACCCATGTGCTCCCCTGGTCGGTCATTACCCATGTGCTCCCCTGGTCGGTCATTACCCATGTGCTCCCCTGGTCGGTCATTACCCATGTGCTCCCCTGGTCGGTCATTACCCATGTGCTCCCCTGGTCGGTCATTACCCATGTGCTCCCCTGGTCGGTCATTACCCATGTGCTCCCCTGGTCGGTCATTACCCATGTGCTCCCCTGGTCGGTCATTACCCATGTGCTCCCCTGGTCGGTCATTACCCATGTGCTCCCCTGGTCGGTCATTACCCATGTGCTCCCCTGGTCGGTCATTACCCATGTGCTCCCCTGGTC
The DNA here is from genome assembly GCA_020271785.1 of Procambarus virginalis. Classification (NCBI taxonomy): domain Eukaryota; kingdom Metazoa; phylum Arthropoda; class Malacostraca; order Decapoda; family Cambaridae; genus Procambarus; species Procambarus virginalis. The sequence goes on from WNGS01000411.1 coordinate 6,856,414, forward strand.
GGTCATTACCCATGTGCTCCCCTGGTCGGTCATTACCCATGTGCTCCCCTGGTCGGTCATTACCCATGTGCTCCCCTGGTCGGTCATTACCCATGTGCTCCCCTGGTCGGTCATTACCCATGTGCTCCCTGGTCGGTCATTACCCATGTGCTCCCCTGGTCGGTCATTACCCATGTGCTCCCCTGGTCGGTCATTACCCATGTGCTCCCCTGGTCGGTCATTACCCATGTGCTCCCCTGGTCGGTCATTACCCATGTGCTCCCCTGGTCGGTCATTACCCATGTGCTCCCCTGGTCGGTCATTACCCATGTGCTCCCCTGGTCGGTCATTACCCATGTGCTCCCCTGGTCGGTCATTACCCATGTGCTCCCCTGGTCGGTCATTACCCATGTGCTCCCCTGGTCGGTCATTACCCATGTGCTCCCCTGGTCGGTCATTACCCATGTGCTCCCCTGGTCGGTCATTACCCATGTGCTCCCCTGGTCGGTCATTACCCATGTGCTCCCCTGGTCGGTCATTACCCATGTGCTCCCCTGGTCGGTCATTACCCATGTGCTCCCCTGGTCGGTCATTACCCATGTGCTCCCCTGGTCGGTCATTACCCATGTGCTCCCCTGGTCGGTCATTACCCATGTGCTCCCCTGGTCGGTCATTACCCATGTGCTCCCCTGGTCGGTCATTACCCATGTGCTCCCCTGGTCGGTCATTACCCATGTGCTCCCCTGGTCGGTCATTACCCATGTGCTCCCCTGGTCGGTCATTACCCATGTGCTCCCCTGGTCGGTCATTACCCATGTGCTCCCCTGGTCGGTCATTACCCATGTGCTCCCCTGGTCGGTCATTACCCATGTGCTCCCCTGGTCGGTCATTACCCATGTGCTCCCTGGTCGGTCATTACCCATGTGCTCCCCGTCGGTCATTACCCATGTGCTCCCCTGGTCGGTCATTACCCATGTGCTCCCCTGGTCGGTCATTACCCATGTGCTCCCCTGGTCGGTCATTACCCATGTGCTCCCCTGGTCGGTCATTACCCATGTGCTCCCCTGGTCGGTCATTACCCATGTGCTCCCCTGGTCGGTCATTACCCATGTGCTCCCCTGGTCGGTCATTACCCATGTGCTCCCCTGGTCGGTCATTACCCATGTGCTCCCCACGTCGGTCATTACCCATGTGCTCCCCTGGTCGGTCATTACCAATGTGCCCCTGGTCGGTCATTACCCATGTGCTCCCTGGTCGGTCATTACCCATGTGCTCCCCTGGTCGGTCATTACCCATGTGCTCCCACGTCGGTCATTACCCATGTGCTCCCCTGTCGGTCATTACCCATGCTCCCCTGGTCGGTCATTACCCATGTGCTCCCCTGGTCGGTCATTACCCATGTGCTCCCTGGTCGGTCATTACCCATGTGCTCCCCTGGTCGGTCATTACCCATGTGCTCCCCTGGTCGGTCATTACCCATGTGCTCCCTGGTCGGTCATTACCCATGTGCTCCCCTGGTCGGTCATTACCCATGCTCCCCTGGTCGGTCATTACCCATGTGCTCCCCTGGTCGGTCATTACCCATGTGCTCCCCTGGTCGGTCATTACCCATGTGCTCCCCTGGTCGGTCATTACCCATGTGCTCCTGGTCGGTCATTACCCATGTGCTCCCCTGGTCGGTCATTACCCTGTGCTCCCCTGTCGGTCATTACCCATGTGTCCCCCGTTGTCGGTCATTACCCATGTGCTCCCCTGGTCGGTCATTACCCATGTGCTCCCCTGGTCGGTCATTACCCATGTGCTCCCCTGGTCGGTCATTACCCATGTGCTCCCCTGGTCGGTCATTACCCATGTGCTCCCCTGGTCGGTCATTACCCATGTGCCCCCTGGTCGGTCATTACCCATGTGCTCCCCTGTCGGTCATTACCCATGTGCTCCCCCGTCGGTCATTACCCATGTGCTTCCCTGGTCGGTCATTACCCATGTGCTCCCCTGGTCGGTCATTACCCATGTGCTCCCCTGCGGTCATTACCCATGTGCTCCCCTGGTCGTCATTACCATGTGCTCCCCTGGTCGGTCATTACCCATGTGCTCCCCTGGTCGGTCATTACCCATGTGCTCCCCTGGTCGGTCATTACCCATGTGCTCCCCTGGTCGGTCATTACCCATGTGCTCCCCGTCGGTCATTACCCATGTGCTCCCCTGGTCGGTCATTACCCATGTGCTCCCTGGTCGGTCATTACCCATGTGCTCCCCTGGTCGGTCATTACCCATGTGCTCCCCTGGTCGGTCATTACCCATGTGCTCCCCTGGTCGGTCATTACCCATGTGCTCCCCTGGTCGGTCATTACCCATGTGTCCCCTGGTCGGTCATTACCCATGTGCTCCCCGGTCGGTCATTACCCATGTGCTCCCCTGGTCGGTCATTACCCATGTGCTCCCCTGGTCGGTCATTACCCATGTGCTCCCCTGGTCGGTCATTACCCATGTGCTCCCTGGTCGGTCATTACCCATGTGCTCCCCTGGTCGGTCATTACCCATGTGCTCCCCTGGTCGGTCATTACCCATGTGCTCCCCTGGTCGGTCATTACCATGTGCTCCCTTGTCGGTCATTACCCATGTGCTCCCCTGGTCGGTCATTACCCATGTGCTCCCCTGGTCGGTCATTACCCATGTGCTCCCCTGGTCGGTCATTACCCATGTGCTCCCCTGGTCGGTCATTACCCATGTGCTCCCCTGTCGGTCATTACCCATGTGCTCCCCTGTCGGTCATTACCCATGTGCTCCCCTGGTCGGTCATTACCCATGTGCTCCCCTGTCGGTCATTACCCATGTGCTCCCCTGGTCGGTCATTACCCATGTGCTCCCCTGGTCGGTCATTACCCATGTGCTCCCCTGGTCGGTCATTACCCATGTGCTCCCCTGTCGGTCATTACCCATGTGCTCCCCTGGTCGGTCATTACCCATGTGCTCCCCTGGTCGGTCATTACCTGTGCTCCCCTGGTCGGTCATTACCATGTGCTCCCTGGTCGGTCATTACCCATGTGCTCCCCTGGTCGGTCATTACCCATGTGCTCCCCGTCGGTCATTACCCAGTGCTCCCCGTCGGTCATTACCCATGTGCTCCCCTGGTCGGTCATTATCCATGTGCTCCCCTGGTCGGTCATTACCCATGTGCTCCCTGGTCGGTCATTACCCATGTGCTCCCCTGGTCGGTCATTACCCATGTGCTCTCCCTGGTCGGTCATTACCCATGTGCTCCCTGGTCGGTCATTACCCATGTGCTCCCCTGGTCGGTCATTACCCATGTGCTCCCTTGGTCGGTCATTACCCATGTGCTCCCCTGGTCGGTCATTACCCATGTGCTCCCCTGGTCGGTCATTACCCATGTGCTCCCCTGGTCGGTCATTACCCATGTGCTCCCCTGTCGGTCATTACCCATGTGCTCCCCTGGTCGGTCATTACCCATGTGCTCCCCTGGTCGGTCATTACCCATGTGCTCCCCTGGTCGGTCATTACCCATGTGCTCCCCACGTCGGTCATTACCCATGTGCTCCCCTCGGTCTTCCTTACCATGTGCTTCCCCTGGTCGGTCATTACCCATGTGCTCCCCTGGTCGGTCATTACCCATGTGCTCCCCTGGTCGGTCATTACCCATGTGCTCCCCTGGTCGGTCATTACCCATGTGCTCCCCTGTCGGTCATTACCCATGTGCTCCCCTGGTCGGTCATTACCCATGTGCTCCCCTGGTCGGTCATTACCCATGTGCTCCCCTGGTCGGTCATTACCCATGTGTTCCCCTGGTCGGTCATTACCCATGTGCTCCCCTGGTCGGTCATTACCCATGTGCTCCCCTGGTCGGTCATTACCCATGTGCTCCCCTGGTCGGCATTACCCATGTGCTCCCTGGTCGGTCATTACCCTGTGCTCCCTTGGTCGGTCATTACCCATGTGCTCCTCACGTCGGTCATTACCCATGTGCTCCCCAAGTCGGTCATTACCCAAGTGCTCCCCTGGTCGGTCATTACCCGTGTGCTCCCTTGGTCGATCATTACTCATGTGCTCCCCTGGTCGGTCACTACCCATGTGCTCCCACGTCGGTCATTACCCATGTTCTCCCCTGGTCGGTCATTCCCCATGTTCTCCCCTGGTCGGTCATTACCCATGTGCTCCCCTGGTCGGTCATTACCCATGTGCTCCCCTGGTCGGTCATTACCCATGTGCTCCCCTGGTCGGTCATTACCCATGTGCTCCCCACGTCGGTCATTACCCATGTGCTCCCCTGGTCGATCATTAACCATGTGCTCCCTGGTCGGTCATTACTCATGTGCTCCCTAAGTCGGTCATACCCATGTGCTCCCCTGGTCGGTCATTACTCATGTGTTCCCCTGGTCGGTCATTACCCATGTGCTTCCTGGTCGGTCATTACCCATGTGTTCCCACGTCGGTCACTACCCATGTGCTCCCCTGGTCGGTCGTTACTCATGTGTTCCCCTGGTCGGTCATTACCCATGTGCTCCCCTGGTCGGCCATTACCCATGTGCTCCCCTGGTCGGTCATTACCCATGTGTTCCCCTGGTCGGTCATTACCCATGTGCTCCCCTGGTCGGTCATTACTCATGTGTTCCCCTGGTCGGCCATTACCCATGTGCTCCCCTTGTCGGTCATCACCCATGTGTTCCCCTGGTCGGTCATTACCCATGTGTTCTCCTGGTCGGTCATTCACCCATGTGTTCCCCTGGTCGGTCATTACCCATGTGTTCTCCTGGTCGGTCATCACCCATGTGTTCCCCTGGTCGGTCATTACCCATGTGCTCCCTGGTCGGTCATTACCCATGTGCTCCCCTTGTCAGTCATTACCCATGTGCTCCCCTGTCGGTCATTACCCTGTGTTCCCCTGGTCGGCCATTACCCATGTGCTCCCCTTGTCGGTCATTACCCATGTGTTCCCCTAGTCGGTCATCACCCATGTGCTCCCCTGGTCGGTCATTACCCATGTGCTCCCTGTCGGTCATTACCCATGTGCTCCCCTTGTCGTCATTACCCATGTGCTCTCCCTGGTCGGTCATTACCCATGTGTTCCCCTGGTCGGTCATTACCCATGTGTTCCCCACGTCGGTCATTACCCATGTGTCCCCTGGTCGGTCATCACCCATGTGTTCCCCTGGTCGGTCATTACCCATGTGCTCCCCTGGTCGGTCATTACCCATGTGCTCCCCTGGTCGGTCATTACCCATGTGCTCCTCTTGTCAGTCATTACCCGTGTTCCCCTGGTCGGTCATTACCCATGTGTTCCCACGTTGTTCATTATCCATGTGTCTCCCTGGTCGGTCATTACCCATGTGCTCCCCTGGTCGGTCATTACCCATGT
>WNGS01000411.1:6872048-6906566 GCA_020271785.1 Procambarus virginalis
GGTCGGTCATTACCCATGTGCTCCCCTGGTCGGTCATTACCCATGTGCTTCCTGGTCAGTTATTACCCATGTGTTCCCCTGGCCGGTCATTACCATGTGTTCCCACGTTGGTCGTTATCCATGTGCTCCCCTGGTCGGTCATTACCCATGTGTTCCCCTGGTCGGGTATTACCCATGTGGCTTCCTGGTCAGTCATTACCCCATGTGTTCCCCTGGTCCGGTAATTACCCATGTGCTCCAATTGTCAGTCATTACCCATGTGTTTCTCCTGGTCGGTCATTACCAATGTCCTCCCCTGGTCGATCATTACCCATGTGTTCCCCTGGTCGGTCATTACCCATGTGCTCCCCTGTTCGGTCACTACCCATGTGCTCCCTTGGGCGGTCATTACCCATGGGCTCCCTTGGTCGGTTATTGCCCATGTGTTCCCCTGGTCGGCCATTACCCATGTGCTACGCACGTCGGTCATTACCTATGTGCTCCCCACTTCGGTCATTACCCATGTCCTCCCCTGGTCGATCATTACCCCTGTGCTCCCCTGGTCGGTCATTATTAATGTGCTCCCCTGGTCGGTCATTACTCATGTTCTACCCCGGTCGATCATTACCCATGTGCTCCCCTTGTCGATCATTACCCATTTGCTCCCATGGTCGGTCATTACCCATTGTGCTCCCCTGGTCGGTCATTACCCATTTTCTCCCCTGGTCGGTCATTACCCATTTTCTCCCCTGGTTGGTCATTACCCATGTGCTCCCTGGTTGGTCATTACCCATGTGCTCCCCACGTCGGTCATTACCCTTGTGCTTCCGTGGTCGGTCATTACCAATGTGCTTCCCACGTCGGTCATTACCCAAGTGCTCCGCTGGTCGGTCATTACCCATGTGCTCCCCTGGTCGGTCATTACCCATGTGCTCCCGTGGTCGGTCATCACCCATGTGCTCCCCTGGTCGGTTATTACCCGTGTGCTCCCTTGGTCGGTCATTACCCATGTGCCTCCCCTGGTCGGTCATTACCCAAGTGCTCCCCTGGTCGGACATTACCCAAGTGCTCCCCTGGTCGGTCATTACCACTGTGCTCCCCTGGTCGGTCATCACCCATGTGCTCCCCTGGTCGGTCATTACCCGTGTGCTCCCTTGGTCGGTCATTACCCATGTGCTCCCCTGGTCGGTCATTACCCATGTGCTCCCAAGGTCGGTCATTACCCATGTACTCCCTTGGTCGGTCATTACACATGTGCTCCCCTGGTCGGTCATTACCCATGTGCTCCCCACGTCGGTCATTACCTATGTGCTCCCCTGGTCGGACATTAACCATGTGCTCCCTTGGTCGGTCATTACTCATGTGCTCCCTAAGTCGGTCATTACCCATGTGCTCCCCAGGTTGGTCATTACCCATGTTCTCCCCTGGTCGGTCATTACCCATGTGCTCCCCTGTGGTCGGTCATTACCCATTTGCTTCCTGGTCGGTCATTACTCATATGCTCCCCTGGTCGTTCATTACCGATTTGCTTCCTGGTCGGGTCATTACTCATGTGTTCCAACGTCGGTCACTACCCATGTGTTCCCCTGGTCGTTCATCACCCATGTGCTCCCCGGGTCGGTCATCAACCATGTTGCTCCCCTGGTCGGTCATTACCCATGTGCTCCCTTGGTCGGTCATTACCCATGTGTTCCCACTGGTCGGATCATTACCCTGTGTTTCCCTGGTCGGTCATCAACCATGTGCTCTTCCTGGTCGGTCATTACCCATGTGTTCCCTTGGTCGGTCATTACCCATGTGTTCCCTTGGTCGGTCATTACCCATGTGTTTCCCTTGGTCGGTCATTACCCATGTGTTCCCCTGATCGGTCATCAATCATGTGCTCCCCTGGTCGGTCATTACCCATGTGCTCCCCTGGTCGCTCACTACCCAGTGGGGCTACCCCTGGTCGGTCACTACCCATGTGTTCCCCTGGTCGGCCATTACCCAGGTACTCCCCTGGTCGGTCATTACCCATGTGTTCCCCTGATCGGTCATCAACCTTGTGCTCCCCTGGTCGGTCATTACCCATGTGCTCCCCTGGTCGTCATTACCCATGTGCCCCCTAGTCGGTCATTACCCATGTGCCTCCCCTGGTCGGTCATTACCCATGTGCTCCCTGGTCAGTCATTACCCATGTGCTCCCCTGGTCGGTCATTACCCATGTGCTCTCCTGTCGGTCATACCCATGTGCTCCTGGTCGGTCATTACCCTGTGTTCCCTGGTCGGTCATTACCCATGTGCTCCCCTGGTCGGTCATTACCCATGTGCTCCCCTGGTCGGTCATTACCCATGTGCTCCCTTGTCAGTCATTACCCATGTGCTCCCCTGGTCGGTCATTACCCATGTGTTCCCCTGGTCGGTCATTACCCATGTGTTCCCACGTCGGTCATTACCCATGTGTTCCCTGGTCGGTCATCACCCATGTGTTCCCCTGGTCGGTCATTACCCATGTGCTCCCCTGGTCGGTCATTACCCATGTGCTCCCTGGTCGGTCATTACCATGTGCTCCTCTTGTCAGTCATTACCCATGTGTTCCCCTGTTCGGTCATTACCCATGTGTTCCCACGTTGGTCATATCCATGTGCTCCCCTGGTCGGTCATTACCCATGTGCTCCCCTGGTCGGTCATTACCCATGTGCTCCCCTGGTCGGTCATTACCCGTGTGCTCCCTTGGTCGGTCATTACTCATGTGCTCCTCACGTCGGTCATTACCCATGTGCTCCCCAAGTCGGTCATTACCAAGTGCTCCCTGGTCGGTCATTACCCGTGTGCTCCCTTGGTCGATCATTACTCATGTGCTCCCTGGTCGGTCACTACCATGTGCTCCCCACGTCGGTCATTACCCAAGTTCTCCCCTGGTCGGTCATTCCCATGTTCTCCCCTGGTCGGTCATACCCATGTGCCCCTAGTCGGTCATTACCCATGTGCTCCCCTGGTCGGTCATTACCCATGTCCCCTGGTCGGTCATTACCCATGTGCTCCCCACGTCGGTCATTACCCATGTGCTCCCCTGGTCGATCATTAACCATGTGCTCCCTTGGTCGGTCATTACTCATGTGCTCCCTAAGTCGGTCACTACCCATGTGCCCCTGGTCGTATTATCATGTGTTCCCCTGGTCGGTCATTACCCATGTGCTTCCTGGTAGGTCATTACCCATGTGTTCCCACGTCGGTCACTACCCATGTGCTCCCTGGTCGGTCGTTACTCATGTGTTCCCTGGACGGTCATTACCCATGTGCTCCCCTGGTCGGCCATTACCCATGTGCTCCCCTGGTCGGTCATTACCCATGTGTTCCCTGGTCGGTCATTACCCATGTGCTCCCCTGGTCGGTCATTACTCATGTGTTCCCCTGGTCGGCTATACCATGTGGCCCCTTGTCGGTCATCACCCATGTGTTCCCCTGGTCGGTCATTACCCATGTGTTCCCTGGTCGGTCGTCACCCATGTATTCCCCTGGTCGGTCATTACCCATGTGTTCTCCTGGTCGGTCAACCCATGTGTTCCCCTGGTCGGTCATTACCCATGTGCTCCTTGGTCGGTCATACCCATGTGCTCCCTTGTCAGTCATTACCCATGTGCTCCCTGGTCGGTCATTACCCATGTGTTCCCATGGTCGGCCATTACCATGTGCTCCCCTTGTCGGTCATTACCATGTGTTCCCCTAGTCGGTCATCACCCATGTGCTCCCTGGTCGGTCATTACCCATGTGCCCCTGGTCGGTCATTACCCATGTGCTCCCCTTGTCAGTATTACCCATGTGCTCCCTGGTCGGTCATTAACCATGTGTTCCCCTGGTCGGTCATTACCCATGTGTTCCCCACGTCGGTCATACCCATGTTCCCCTGGTCGGTCATCACCATGTGTTCCCTGGTCGGTCATTACCATGTGCTCCCCTGGTCGGTCATTACCCATGTGCTCCCCTGGTCGGTCATTACCCATGTGCTCCTCTTGTCAGTCATTACCATGTGCTCCCCTGGTCGGTCATTACCCATGTGTTCCCACGTTGGTCATTATCCATGTGCTCCCCTGGTCGGTCATTACCCATGTGCTCCCATGGTCGGTCATTACCCATGTGTTCCCACGTGGTCATTATCCATGTGCCCCTGGTCGGTCATCACCCATGTGCTCCCTGGTCGGTCATTACCATGTGCTCCCTGGTCGGTCATTACCATGTGCTTCCTGGTCGGTCATTACCCATGTGTTCCCCTGGTCGGTCAATACCCGTAGTGTTCCCACGTTGGTCGTTATCCATGTGCTCCCCTGGTCGGTCATTACCCATGTGTTCCCCTGGTCGGTCATTACCCATGTGCTTCCTGGTCAGTCATTACCCATGTGTTCCCTGGTCGGTCATTACCCATGTGCTCCCTTGTCAGTCATTACGCATGTGTTCTCCTGGTCGGTCATTACCCATGTCCTCCCCTGGTCGATCATTACCCATGTGTTCCCCTGGTCGGTCATTACCCATGTGCTCCCCTGTTCGGTCACTACCCATGTGCTCCCCTGGTCGGTCATTACCCATGGGCTCCCTTGGTCGGTTATTGCCCATGTGTTCCCTGGTCGGTCATTACCCATGTGCTCCGCACGTCGGTCATTACCTATGTGCTCCCCACTTCGGTCATTACCCATGTCCTCCCCTGGTCGATCATTACCCATGTGCTCCCCTGGTCGGTCATTATTCATGTGCTCCCCTAGTCGGTCATTACTCATGTTTACCCGGTCGATCATTACCATGTGCTCCCCTGGTCGGTCATTAACCATGTGCTCCTTGGTCGGCATTACTCATGTGCTCCCTAAGTCGGTCATTACCCATGTGCTCCCCAGGTTGGTCATTACCCATGTTCTCCCCTGGTCGGTCATTACCCATGTGCTCCCCTGGTCGGTCATACCCATTTGCTTCCTGGTCGGTCATTACTCATGTGCTCCCCTGGTCGGTCATTACCGATTTACTTCCTGGTCGGTCATTACCCATGTGTTCCCACGTCGGTCACTACCATGTTTCCCTGGTCGGTCATTACCCATGTGCTCCCGGGTCGGTCATCAACCATGTGCTCCCCTGGTCGGTCATTATCAATGTGCTCCTCACGTCGGTCACTACCCGTGTGCTCCCCACGTCGGTCATTACCCATGTGCTCCCCTGGTCGGTCATTACCCATGTCTTCCCCACGTCGGTCACTACCCATGTGTTCCCCTGGTCGGCCATTACCCATGTGTTCCCCTGGTTGGTCATCACCATGTGCTCCCCTGGTCGGTCATCAACCATGTGCTCCCCTGGTCGGTCATTACCCATGTGCTCCCCTGGTCGGTCATTACCCATGTCTTCCCCACGTCGGTCACTACCCATGTGCCCCTGGTCGTCATTACCCATGTGTTCCCCTGGTCGGTCATTACCCATGTGCTCCCCTGGTCGGTCACTACCATGTGTTCCCCTGGTCGGACATTGCCATGTGCTCCCCTGGTCGGTCATTACCCATGGTTCCCCTGATCGGTCATCAACCATGTGCTCCCCTGGTCGATCATTACCCATGTGCTCCCCTGGTCGGTCACTACCCATGTGCTCCCCTGGTCGGTCACTACCCATGTGTTCCCCTGGTCGGCCATTACCATGTGCTCTCCTGGTCGGCCATTACCCATGTGCTCTCCTGGTCGGTCATTACCCATGTGCTCCCTTGTCAGTCATTACCCATGTGCTCCCCTGGTCGGTCATTACCCATGTGTTCCCCTGGTCGGCCATACCCATGTGCTCCCCTTGTCGGTCATTACACATGTGTTCCCCTAGTCGGTCATCACCCATGTGCTCCCCTGGTCGGTAATTACCCATGTGCTCCCCTGGTCGGTCATGGCCATGTGCTCCCCTTGTCAGTCATTACCCATGTGCTACCCTGGTCGGTCATTACCCATGTGTTCCCCTGGTCGGTCATTACCCATGTGTTCCCCACGTCGGTCATTACCCATGTGTTCCCCTGGTCGGTCATCACCCATGTGTTCCCCTGGTCGGTCATTACCCATGTGCTCCCCTGGTCGGTCATTACCCATGTGCTCCCCTGGTCGGTCATTACCCATGTGCTCCTCTTGTCAGTCATTACCCATGTGTTCCCCTGGTCGGTCATTACCCATGTGTTCCCACGTTGGTCATTATCCATGTGCTCCCCTGGTCGGTCATTACCCATATGCTCCCCTGGTCGGTCATTACCCATGTGTTCCCACGTTGGTCATTATCCATGTGCTCCCCTGGTCGGTCATCACCCATGTGCTCCCCTGGTCGGTCATTCCCATGTGCTCCCCTGGTCGGTCATTACCCATGTGCTTCCTGGTCGGTCATTACCCATGTGTTCCCCTGGTCGGTCAATACCCATATGTTCCCACGTTGGTCGTTATCCATGTGCTCCCCTGGTCGGTCATTACCCATGTGTTCCCCTGGTCGGTCATTACCCATGTGCTTCCTGGTCAGTCATTACCCATGTGTTCCCCTGGTCGGTCATTACCCATGTGCTCCCCTTGTCAGTCATTACCCATGTGTTCTCGTGGTCGGTCATTACCCATGTCCTCCCCTGGTCGATCATTACCCATGTGTTCCACTGGTCGGTCATTACCCATGAGCTCCCCTGTTCGGTCACTACCCATGTCCTCCCTGGTCGGTCATTACACATGGGATCCCTTGGTCGGTTATTGCCCATGTGTTCCCCTGGTCGGTCATTACCCATGTGCTCCGCACGTCGGTCATTACCTATGTGCTCCCCACTTCGGTCATTACCCATGTCCTCCCCTGGTCGATCATTACCCATGTGCTCCCCTGGTCGGTCATTATTCATGTGCTCCCCTGGTCGGTCATTACTCATGTTCTACCCCGGTCGATCATTACCCATGTGCTCCCCTGGTCGGTCATTAACCATGTGCTCCTTGGTCGGTCATTACTCATGTGCTCCCTAAGTCGGTCATTACCCATGTGCTCCCCAGGTTGGTCATTACCCATGTTCTCCCCTGGTCGGTCATTACCCATGTGCTCCCCTGGTCGGTCATTACCCATTTGATTCCTGGTCGGTCATTACTCATGTGCTCCCCTGGTCCGTCATTACCGATTTGCTTCCTGGTCGGTCATTACCCATGTGTTCCCACGTCGGTCACTACCCATGTGTTCCCCTGGTCGGTCATTACCCATGTGCTCCCCGGGTCGGTCATCAACCATGTGCTCCCCTGGTCGGTCATTACCCATGTGCTCCCTTGGTCGGTCATTACCCATGTGTTCCCCTGGTCGGTCATTACCCATGTGCTCCCCTGGTCGGTCATCAACCATGTGCTCCCCTGGTCGGTCATTACCCATGTGTTCCCTTGGTCGGTCATTACCCATGTGTTCCCCTGGTCGGTCATCAACTATGTGCTCCCCTGGTCGGTCATTACCCATGTGCTCCCCTGGTCGGTCATTACCCATGTCTTCCCCACGTCGGTCACTACCCATGTGTTCCCCTGGTCGGCCATTACCCATGTGTTCCCCTGGTCGGTCATCAACCATGTGCTCCCCTGGTCGGTCATCAACCATGTGCTCCCCTGGTCGGTCATTACCCATGTGCTCCCCTGGTCGGTCATTACCCATGTCTTCCCCACGTCGGTCACTACCCATGTGCTCCCCTGGTCGGTCATTACCCATGTGTTCCCCTGGTCGGTCATTACCCATGTGCTCCCCTGGTCGGTCACTACCCATGTGTTCCCCTGGTCGGCCATTACCCATGTGCTCCCCTGGTCGGTCATTACCCATGTGTTCCCCTGATCGGTCATCAACCATGTGCTCCCCTGGTCGGTCATTACCCATGTGCTCCCCTGGTCGGTCACTACCCATGTGCTCCCCTGGTCGGTCACTACCCATGTGTTCCCCTGGTCGGCCATTACCCATGTACTCCCCTGGACGGTCATTACCCATGTGTTCCCCTGATCGGTCATCAACCATGTGCTCCCCTGGTCGGTCATTACCCATGTGCTCCCCTGGTCGGTCATTACCCATGTGCTCCCCTAGTCGGTCATTACCCATGTGCTCCCCTGGTCGGTCATCACCCATGTGCTCCCCTGGTCGGTCATTACCCATGTGCTCCCGAGGTCGGTCATTACCCATATGCTCCCCTGGTCGGTCATTACCCATGTGCTCCCCTAGTCGGTCATTACCCATGTGCTCCCCTGGTCGGTCATTACCCATGTGCTCCCCTGGTCGGTCATCACCCATGTGCTCCCGTGGTCGGTCGTTACCCATGTGCTCCCACGTTGGTCATTACCCATGTGCTCCCCTGGTCGGTCGTTACCCATATGCTCCCCTGGTCGGTCACTACCGATGTGCTCCCCTGGTCGGTCATTACCCATGTGCTCCCTTGGTCGGTCATTACCCATGTGCTCGCCTGGTCGGTCATTACCCATGTCCTCCCCTGGTCGATCATTACCCATGTGTTCCCCTGGTCGGTCATTACCCATGTGCTCCCCTGGTCGGTCATTACCCATGTGCTCCGCACGTCGATCATTACCTATGTCCTCCCCTGGTCGATCATTACCCATGTGCTCCCCTGGTCGGTCATTATTCATATGCTCCCTACGTCAGTCACTACCCATGTGCTCCCCACGTCGGTCATTACCCATGTGCTCCCCTGGTCGGTCATTACCCATGTGCTCCCCTGGTCGGTCATTACCCATGTGCTTCCTGGTCGGTCATTACCCATGTGTTCCCACGTCGGTCACTACCAATGTGCTCCCCTGGTCGGTCGTTACTCATGTGTTCCCCTGGACGGTCATTACCCATGTGCTCCCCTGGTCGGCCATTACCCATGTGCTCCCCTGGTCGGTCATTACCCATGTGTTCCCCTGGTCGGTCATTACCCATGTGCTCCCCTGGTCGGTCATTACCCATGTGTTCCCTTGGTCGGTAATTACCCATGTGTTCCCCTGGTCGGTCATCAACTTTGTGCTCCCCTGGTCGGTCAATACCCATGTGCTCCCCTGGTCGGTCATTACCCATGTCTTCCCCACGTCGGTCACTACCCATGTGTTCCCCTGGTCGGCCATTACCCATGTGTTCCCCTGGTCGGTCATCAACCATGTGCTCCCCTGGTCGGTCATCAACCATGTGATACCTGGTTGATACCTGGTTGATGGGGTTCTGGGAGTTCTTCTACTCCCCAAGCCCGGCCCGAGGCCAGGCTTGACTTGTGAGAGTTTGGTCCACTAGGCTGTTGCTTGGAGCGGCCCGCAGGCCCACATACCCACCACAGCCCGGCTGGTCCGGAACTCCTTGGAGGAATAAATCTAGTTTCCCCTTGAAGATGTCCACGGTTGTTCCGGCAATATTTCTTATGCTTGCTGGGAGGACGTTGAACAACCGCGGACCTCTGATGTTTATACAGTGTTCTCTGATTGTGCCTATGGCACCCCTGCTCTTCACTGGCTCTATTCTGCATTTTCTTCCATATCGTTCACTCCAGTACGTTGTTATTTTACTGTGTAGATTTGGGACCTGGCCCTCCAGTATCTTCCAGGTGTATATTATTTGATATCTCTCTCGTCTTCTTTCTAGTGAGTACATTTGGAGAGCTTTGAGACGATCCCAATAATTTAGGTGCTTTATCGCGTCTATGCGTGCCGTATATGTTCTCTGTATTCCCTCTATTTCAGCAATCTCTCCTGCTCTGAAGGGGGAAGTGAGTACTGAACAGTACTCAAGACGGGACAGCACAAGTGACTTGAAGAGTACAAGCATTGTGATGGGATCCCTGGATTTGAAAGTTCTCGTAATCCATCCTATCATTTTTCTGGCTGTCGCAATATTTGCTTGGTTATGCTCCCTAAACGTTAGGTCGTCAGACATCATTATTCCCAAATCCTTTACATGTTGTTTTCCTACTATGGGCACATTTGATTGTGTTTTGTACCCTGTATTATGTTTAAGGTCCTCATTTTTACCGTACCTGAGTACCTGGAATTTGTCACTGTTAAACATCATATTATTTTCTGATGCCCAGTCGAAAACTTTATTAATATCAGCTTGAAGTTTTTCAATGTCTTCAGCCGAGGTAATTTTCATACTGATTTTTGTGTCGTCTGCAAAGGATGATACGAAGCTGTGACTTGTATTTTTGTCTATATCTGATATGAGAATAAGGAAAAGCAGCGGTGCAAGGACTGTACCCTGAGGTACAGAGCTTTTAACTGCACTTGGACTAGATTTTATATGGTTGACCGTTACTCGCTGAGTCCTGTTTGACAGAAAACTGAGTATCCAGCGTCCTACTTTACCGGTTATTCCCATTGACTTCATTTTGTGTGCTATCACGCCATGGTCACATTTATCGAAAGCCTTTGCGAAGTCCGTGTATATCACATCAGCATTCTGTTTTTCTTCTAATGCCTCAGTGACTTTATCGTAGTGCTCAAGTAGCTGTGAGAGGCACGATCTTCCCGCTCGAAATCCATGTTGGCCTGGGTTGTGAAGGTCATTGGTCTCCATGAAATTGGTGACCTGACTCCTAATCACTCTCTCAAATACTTTTATTATGTGCGATGTTAGTGCAACTGGTCTATAATTCTTTGCCAATGCTTTGCTCCCTCCCTTGTGTAGAGGGGCTATGTCTGCTACTTTAAGTGCATCTGGTATCTCCCCCGTGTCCAAGCTCTTCCTCCACACTATACTGAGTGCCTGTGCTACCGGCACTTTGCATTTCTTTATAAATATTGAATTCCATGAGTCTGGACCTGGGGCCGAGTGCATGGGCATGTTTTCAATTTCTCTTTCAAAATTTAGTGCGCTCGTGTTGATATCAGTTATATTTACAGGGGTTGGATATCCCGCATAAAGAAATTGTCTGGATCTTCTACTTTCATGTTGTTTATTGGAGTGCTAAACATGTCCTCATACTGCTTTTTTAGGATTTCACTAATTTCTTTGTCATCCTCCGTGTATGAACCTTCACTTGTACGAATAGGTCCAATACTGGCAGTAGTTTTTGCTTTTGATTTCGCATATGTGAAGAAGTATTTTGGATTTTTCTTTATTTCCTGAATTGCTTTCTGTTCTAACTGCCTTTCTTCAGTTTCATATGAGTGTTTCAATTTCCGCTCGATTTCTTCAATCTCCCTATTTAAATTATTCCTTCTTTGACGGGAAATTCGTGTCTGCATAAGCAGTTCCGTTATTCTTTCCTGCGTTTATAGTGTCTTCTGCGTTCTCTTTCTACGTTGGATCTCTTTCTGGCTTTCCTCAAAGGAACATGTTTCAGACAGACTTGATACGCTTCCGAAGTCAGTTTTTCTATTCCTTCTGTAGGACTTTTATTACTTAAAACAGTTTCCCATGGAATGTTTTAAGTTCCCTGTTTATTATCTCCCAGTCTATCCTTTTATTATTAAAATTGAATTTACTGAATAGCCCCTCTCGCTTTATCAACGTTTTAGGTCTATTCTGAGTATTGATGGTAGTTTGCACTTCAATGAGCTTGTGATCTGAATATGTGGTATCTGATATCGTAATGTCTCTGATAATGTCTTCATTGTTCGTAAAGACCAGATCTAGAATATTTTCATTTCTCGTTGGCTCCGATATCTGCTGAGTGAGTGAAAATTTGTCACAGAATCTAAGTAGTTCTCTAATCTGTGGTTGGTTAGGTCCTGATAGATTCCCTGGTATAATATTATTGTTTGCTATTCTCCACCTGAGACTAGGCAAGTTGAAGTCACCTAAGAAGATAATATCAGGTATTGGGTTCTCCAAATTATCAAGGCTATTCTCTATTTTGTTTATCTGTTCTGTGAATTCCTCAGCCGTTGCATCTGGCGGTTTGTATATTAGAATAATCACTAAATTTATTTTCTCTATTTTTAATCCCAGTACCTCTATCACCTCATTTGTAACGTTTAGGAGCTCCGAGCACACAAGGTCTTCCCTAATATACAGACCCACTCCTCCATGTGACCTAATTTTCCTATCACACCTGTATAGGTTATATCCTGGAATCCAGATCTCACTGTCCAAGAATTCCCCTGCATGGGTTTCTGTGAAAGCTCCAAATACTGCATTTGATCCGTGAGGAGGCCATTTATGAACTGTACTTTATTGTTGTTCTTGTTTTCAGTCCTTGTATGTTGGCAAAGATGAATGAGGTTACTCTATTAGTGATAGTTTGACTGGGAGACTTTTTCGGCAAGCCCATTATGCGTGGACATATTGAGTTTGTTCTGACCAGTGCTGATTGTTGTAGGGCAGTTGCCTGTTGTAGTTGTGGTTCCCTTTCGGTGTGTAGTTGTATCTGTAATTCTGGTATGCAAGTGGGTCTGGCATCCAGTTCCATACATTCTCCATGCTCCTCCTTTTGAATTCTCTTTCGGTCTGGTATAAAAAATTTATCGAATTTCCTCCAAATTCATTATCCTGCTTGCCACTCTTTATGTAGCGTTCCGTGCCTTTCACGTGAAAGTATGGGCAGCTGAGGTCATAGCATTTTCTGTCCTCCAGTGAGGTTTGGCACATCTCAGGATGGAAAAACCTACATATGATCNCCCTGCTGCACCACGATACTCCTGACCCCAGCTGCACCACGATACTCCGACCCCTGCTGCACCACGATACTCCTGACCCCTGCTGCACCACGATATCCTGACCCCTGCTGCACCACGATACTCCTGACCCTGCTGCACCACGATACTCTGACCCTGCTGCACCACGATACTCCTGACCCTGCTGCACCACGATACTCCTGACCCAGCTGCACCACGATACTCCTGACCCTATGCACCACGATACTCCTGACCCCAGCTGCACCACGATACTCCTGACCCCTACTGCACACGATAATCCTGACCCCAGCTGCACCACGATACTCCTGACCCCAGCTGCACCACGATACTCCTGACCCCAGCTGCACCACGATACTCCTGACCCCTACTGCACCACGATACTCCTGACCCCAGCTGCACCACGATATTCCTGACCCCAGCTGCACCACGATACTCCTGACCTCAGCTGCACCACGATACTCCTGACCCCAGCTGCACCACGATACTCCTGAACCCTGCTGCACCACGATACTCCTGACCCCTGCTGCACCACGATACTCCTGACCCCTGCTGCACCACGATACTCCTGACCCCAGCTGCACCACGATACTCCTGACCCCAGCTGCACCACGATACTCCTGACCCCTACTGCACCACGATACTCCTGACCCCAGCTGCACCACGATACTCCTGAACCCTGCTGCACCACGATACTCCTGAACCCTGCTGCACCACGATACTCCTGACCCCTGCTGCACCACGATACTCCTGACCCCTGCTGCACCACGATACTCCTGACCCCAGCTGCACCACGATATTCCTGACCCCAGCTGCACCACGATACTCCTGACCCCTGCTGCACCACGATACTCCTGACCCCAGCTGCACCACGATACTCCTGACCCCAGCTGCACCACGATACTCCTAACCCCTGCTGCACCAGGATACTCCTGACCCCAGCTGCACCACGATACTCCTGACCCCTGCTGCACCAGGATACTCCTGACCCCTGCTGCACCAGGATACTCCTGACCCCAGCTGCACCACGATACTCCTGACCCCAGCTGCACCACGATACTCCTGACCCCTGCTGCACCACGGTACTCCTGACCCCTGCTGTACAATGATAGTCCTGACCCCTGCTGCACCACGATACTCCTGACCCCTGCTGCACCACGGTACTCCTGACCCCTGCTGTACAATGATACTCCTGACCCCTGCTGCACCACGATACTCCTGACCCCAGCTGTACAATGATAGTCCTGACCCCTGCTGCACCACGATACTCCTGACCCCTGCTGCACCACGATACTCCTGACCCCTGCTGCACCACGGTACTCCTGACCCCAGCTGCACCACGATACTCCTGACCCCAGCTGCACCACGATACTCCTAACCCCAGCTGCACCACAATACTCCTGACCCTAGCTGCACCACGATACTACTGATCCCTGCTGTATAATGATACTCCTGACCCCTGCTGTATAATGATACTCCTGACCCCTACTGTACAATGATACTCCTGACCCCAGCTGTACAATGATACTCCTGACCCCTGCTGTACAATGATACTCCTGACCCCTGCTGCACCACGATACTCCTGACCCCTGCTGCACCACGATACTCCTGACCCCTGCTGTATAATGATACTCCTGACCCTGCTGTATAATGATACTCCTGACCCCTATTGTACAATGATACTCCTGACCCCAGCTGTACAATGATACTCCTGACCCCTGCTGTACAATGATACTCCTGACCCCTGCTGTATAATGATACTCCTGACCCCTACTGTACAATGATACTCCTGACCCCTGCTGTATAATGATACTCCTGACCCCTACTGTACAATGATACTCCTGACCCCAGCTGTACAATGATACTCCTGACCCCTGCTGTACAATGATACTCCTGACCCCTGCTGTACAGCGATACTCCTGACCCCTGCTGCACCACGATACTCCTGACCCCTGCTGTACAGTGATACTCCTGACCCCTGCTATCACATCCACAGGCGGGGGTGGGACATGAACCTCCACCGGGACATCCTTCACAACACGCAGCGCAGGCGACGGCCCGACACCCACACACACACCGGCTCAACAACCCCAGGGGCCACAGCAGTCACTTGACGAGGTGCACGGGCCGGAGAACTCGCCTCAACAGGTGGAGCAGCAGACAGGCAAGCAGGCGCTTCAGGCACAGCACCCACACCGTCCTCAGAACCGTCCGAACGCAACAGGGGCGGAAAATCCTCCACTCGAAGAACATGCACCTGACCAGTTGCTCCCACGTCGCACGCCGCAGCCAGATGACCCTCGTGACCACACCGATTACAGGTGCGCGGTTGACCCCTGTACAGGCAGTGGAGCGTGTAACCCAACACGGACATCGACGACGGTACACTACACCTCAGCGACATTGTCAGGATGCGGGAGCCATCAAGCATACCAACACAGTGCCCGGCAACGACCTTGTTCCAACGAACACTTAACACTGTCCCAAATCGTTCAAAACAAAGAGGTTAAAAAGTCGTCCTGAAATTCGAAGGGGGCACCATGCACCGCCACAGACGTCAAGGTAACACTAAGATTCACCACCTTAAAGGAGCCAGCAGTATCAGGGAGAGGGTAAACAAGCCCCTCATACCGCTCGAGAAACGCCTGAAAGGCAGCCTGCAGGCGGAACTTGACCACAGCACGGTTGCCCTGAAGCAGCTGGATGCCCACCAGGTCAGACAGCTGCACATGCAGCACGTCCACCAGGGCGACACCAACCAATGGATGGTCCACCGGCACCGTAAACGCCAGACCAGCCGACAACGTCCTCGTCACTGGGGGGCGAGAAGTCCCCATGGCTAAAGCAAACGTCACCCTGTCAGTGGCAAACCACCACCAGCAGGGCAAACCAGCAATCACCCAACGTAAACACTAGCCAGGAGCGGAGAGACCTCAGGAACGTCCGACCGGACGGCGGTCACCACGCCTTGCATATACCACTCTGGACGCACCTGACTAGTATGAACATAATCTTATATAAACACTTGGAAGTTGTTTAAGCTTTAATTAAAATTATTTAATAGATAAATTTTCAAAGCAAATGCACTACCAGTCAGCTAAATATTACATTACTTATTACTGACTTTATAAATTATAAATTGATAAATTCTCTTCACAAAAATACTGTAGTTATTACTGAGGAGTGTAGAATGTCCTGCAGACAGCTGTCACAGGGTCGCGCCATGTGGTCATACATGATAACTTAAACTGAAGTAGTTAACAGTCGTTAGTAATGACCGTCATTGTTCAAACCTTATACCTCGAGTATCTCATCAGTTCATCTCACTAAGCTCTCTCTCACTGATTTTTAGCTAAACAAAAAACAAAAATAGAGTATCTTTGTTACACACAATAATAATTGACGTTCTCTCTCGAGGTTCATTTAGTAATAATCTTAATTGAACTCACGCTTTTCCGTATCCGATGCCAAGCTAACTGCGTACAGGCACCACATGTAAACCAGCGGTGCTGACGTGGACTTCACGATGGGGGTCCCCCTCCCACCTATACTGCGGGTTCAGTCTGTGGGCTTAGAATTTTCCAGCAGGGCTGGGTACCCGGAGATCGCGCGGGTTTGTGAGCAGCAGAATATCCCTGTGATGGACATTTACGGAGTCGAGCTGGTGACGGCACGTCGAGTGATACTTAAGTTCACGGCGGAGTTGGCATACCGCGAATTTCTCCGTCGATACGAGGGGCGGACACTACCTCTGATCGGAGTGGTGCCCTCACCTACGTCAGCATGCATGGGGCTCCATTGGAGTTTCCGGAGGGTCTGCTCCGGCGGTACTTCGGCCGTTTTGGCGCTGTGGTTAGTGTGCGGGTGAATGTGGTATCTTCGAGCCCACTTAAGGGTGTGAGGACGAACATTCGCACCCTGGGCATGAGGCTCCGGGAGGATATTCCGTCCTCTGTGCGTCTGATGGGGTACACCGTTCGTGTGTTTTACGCCCGCCAGCCTCGGACGTGTTATCGTTGTGGCCTGTTGGGCCATCAGGCTGCTGACTGTTCGGCGCCGGCCGCTGCACCCGTGAACCTCTTCAGTGAGGAGGATTTTCCACCGCTTCCTGTGGAGGAGGTTTCTGTGGCTATGGACGACTCTCCGGCCGCGGATATGCCCCCTGTGTCGCCTGATGCGCCCCCTGTGGTGGTGGCTTCTCCTCCGGAGGTTGCGTCATCGCCTAGTGATCGTCATGCTCCGCCTGGTGTCTCTGGGATTATTCAGCCTACATTATGCTCGATTCCCCTGTCTTCCTCTGCTGCATCTGACCCTGTCCCTGCTCCCTCGACGTCTGTTCCGGCTGTGCTGGGTGATGGGGTGGTTCCGGCGCTTCCTCCTGTGTCTGGCCTGGTGCCCCATGTGGTTGAGGATGCTGCAGTACTGCGGCGTGCGTCGGTTCGCCCGGCTTGTGTTGAGCGTGTGTCTGAGTCGGCCTCCGGGTCTGATGATGTGCGGCCCGTGCCTAAGCGTTCCCGGCGTTCATCTTCAGCATGGGCAGACGTTGGCGACTTCGACGCTTGTGGATCTGCCGGCGACGGAGGGGTGGCTCCGGCTGCGTTGCGTACTACGGTGACGGCGGAGGTGCATTTGGCTGAGGATGCCAGTGCCAGTGTTTCGGCCTCCACTGCTGATATGGTGTCTGGGGTTCCTGCTTCGGGTGCGTCGCCTGCGTCGGATGGCTCCGGTTCTTCATGGGGGGTGGTTCCCCCTGCTGAGGTCCGTGGTGAGCGGGCTGGCCTGGTGATGGTGTTGAAAAAGTCTGCTCGCTCTGGGGGTTCTGTAACCCCTGCCTCGGTCCCCGTTTCATCGGCTGCGGCTTCGGCGCCTCTTCCATCTCCGGCCATCTCTTCCGTGTCTCCTGCGGTCTCGGTGGAGTTACCATCTCGTCGATTGTCCCCTACTCCTGTGCGTACGGCGACGCGGCCGTCTCGGCAGCCCTCGTACGCTTCATCGGTTTCGTCTGCTACCTCGAAGGACGTGGGTTGCGCTCCCCAGCCTCGTTATGCGACTTGCGTCAGTGAGTTTAAGGAGTGGCCGTTTCCGCCTGATCTGGTGGTTCCCGAGTTTATGAAGGGCCCACGGCGGCTGGGGGATCGTTCCCCTACCGACAGGGAATATATGATTTGGGAGGCCTACAAGCGCAGGTATCCTTGGGCTGCGGAGTCGTGTGGTTTTGTCTCTGAGGTATGTGTCCCTCACTCATGATTCCTTTGTGTGTTGTGTGTTGTGGGTTGTATGGTTGTTTCCACTAGTGTGCATGGGTGTGGGGTGTGGGTCGGGTGTGTGTAAGTGGGTGGGGCGGGTTTGTTTCCCGGTTCCTGCGTGCTCCCGTTTGTGGTTGTGGGTTTATTTGTGTGGCTTATGTGTGTATGTGTCCGGTTCCTGTGCGGTCCGGGGTTTTGGTTTGTGTGTGTCTGGTTGTGGGTGTCATGTTCTTATGTTATGCTTGTGGTTCTATGTTTTTATGATGCTGCTTGTGCGCTTGTTTGTGTGGTGTTGAGTGCCCTTCAGGCTGTTGGCGTGATCTAGTCTGGGTTTATGCTTTTTGTCGAGTTTTGCCGTTGAGCTTTTCCTTTTGTTTATTGCATAACTGTTTTGTTTTCTTGTAATTGTTATTTATTATTTACTGTTTTGTTTTGTGTTGGTGCCTCTCCGTGTATGTTTACGGTGCTGGTAGCCTTGTTCTGTATATTTCAGGTTTTGGTGTGTTATTTCTGTATTGTTTTCCGCTGTGTTTAACTTAATTATTGTATTCTGTTTGTCATTATTGTTGTTTTGTGATCGGCCCTTCTGGCTGGCGTTATTGTGTGTTTAGTACTTTTGTTCCTTAGTTTTGCACATTTGTGCTTTGTCATTTTGTTCTGTTTTATGATGTAACTGTTTCTTTTTATTGTACTTATAAGCATGTTTTCATGTAAAAATAAAAATAAAAAAAAAAACATGTAAACCAGTCACCCGGCCTAAATGACCTTATTCAACAGTGACTTTTCACCCATTATCTACTCACTATTCGTCCCGAAAGGAAGAAATATTCCCGGACCTTAGGAAGGTTGTCATTATCCTTAAGAGTGAATCTCACAAGAAAAAATCAATCCTAATTCACTCCCAAGAACAGGATATTGGCCAGCCATTATTGTGGTGAGAGTGTCTACCACGAAGTTATTGTCCTTCCCGACGTGATCAGAAGCCCTTGATCCATCCTGTAAGTCGTTAACTTACTCCGCTTGATCAAGTACCTGCTACTGCAGTTGCTTCTTACCGCTGCTGTAGCATTCTCCCATTCACTTACTGCCATTACTGTTCACCATTAATGTTCACTCTTGTATGGTTCTCCACTGTTATTATTCTGAAGTTTTATATTATTCTGAATATTTAATATTTTTCTGAATATTATATTTCTGAAGCTTTGACAGTCACCATATTTCATTGAAAATTTTCACGGTTCTCAGCAACTTCTAGAGTTACAGAAAAAAGACAAGGATATTATTAGGTCAGGCGATTATTGTGAAGAATACCATATGCGGGACAACTTGCCTACATTATATACTTAGCTCCTCACCTGTGGTCACGATATACCTGCTCATTAGTATTAAAAACACCTTCGAATAATAACAGAGGCACATGTCATGTGCCAGGTGAGTACGACGGGCTCGCCATACCCCGTGCTGCTTACAACTTTTTGTTCCAAGCAGCTGAATTTAAAACAATAAGAACAACATAATAATAGGGTGTTATGCTGTCTCTTTTACCCATTCATCAGTACTTATGTGACAAGCTTATTATCACGAATTTTTCCTGCCAACATTATTCTCTAATTCTCCAAAAGTCATCCAGGAGTATATAATTTTAGCCATTGCTGGTATAATAATAATTCTTTAGTCCTCTCCTTAATTCTGAGTGGGTAGTTTTGTTCTTGCAAAAGTGTTCTAATGTAATAAAAACGCGATAAAACCATTTTCATGTAATATGCAAGCCTACAGGACCATCGTTAACACATTCCAGGAGCCTACGGTATTGCACCACTTGTCTGGCCTCCTCAACCCAGGAGACCACAGCAGTTATGTCCATATTCCAATTTGTCCATCACAGAATACCACAGAAGTTACATCTAAGTGCTTCTTTTCCTCAGCTCAAGAGGTGACTCCCCCACGACTGAGGACGGTGATGGGGATGGGTCTGGGGACGTCGTTCTCGCTGGCCTTCGTGGTGTTTGCAGGTCTTGGCTACCTCCTCAGGTCCTGGAGGCTCATCCTGCTCAGTGCCACCTCCTTACTCCTGCCCGTAATCCCACTCTCTTTGTAAGCTTGGCTTTATCAATCACTAGATTATTATCGGTTTATTATTATTAATATTATTAGTGGGTAGCTCAAGTAGCTAGAACAATTGCCCAGCTACCTGTTCTATTTGTCAGACTTCCCATGTTACACAAGACTTTTTCAGCAATATCACTCGACGATGACGATGAATAACATCAGTGAAGAACGACTGAACTCGGTTCGACAACAAATTTCTGGAAAGCTGGTTATTGGCGTTGTAAGAACTCACTTGCCTTGCATAGTAGGCTGAGAATTGCGTTCTGGCTACTAGGTACGACATATATATATATATATATATATATATATATATATATATATATATATATATATATATATATATATATATATATATATATATATTTATAATGAAAGTCTCACCCTCCTGTCGCACCCCACCACGTCGCCTCCGTACCCACGAGGCCACCTTGCCACCTACCCACAGAACGCGTGTGGCTCCCATGTGTCCACGCCACCCACCAACGGGCCACCCACCACCGCAGCACCCACCCATTGCTTAGTTGGTGTATACCCACCCCATTGTGTAGTGAGGGTATACCCACCCATCGTGTATAGTGGGGGTTATATGTATTACCACTCATCTGAGTGGTAAGTGCCATGGCCAGCGGTCCATCTCCCTAGTGTCCACCCGTCGCCTATCCTCCAGCCTCCACCCGTCCTCCACCCTCCCTCCAGCGCCCGCCCATGTTGCAGCTCTCAACAGACAGGCAGGCTTCTACAAGCCAAGATGATTCATCAAGCTGGGGTAGACGAGGCAGATGTCAGACGTATGACAAGGTATGCTGTATCCAGTCGAGTGATGGTAATATGCGCACTCATTTCCACGACGGAGCCAGGTGTTTGGCTTCTCTGCGCCCTCCCAGGGAGAACACCAATCAACAGCCTACACCGTCCGTCAGGAAAAACACCTCCCAGTTTTTCATTTCTACAAATAATTTATTCGACGCTATCAAAACACCATCGGATAGAACCTTACAACACACCCCCAAAGCAGCCCGCCCCCATCCAGCAGCCAAATTATCTGCCCTCCTGAGAAAGGTCAACGACTCTCCTGGAACGACCCAAGCATGGCACAACCTCCTACTGTTTGGCAACATATGTCTAGCCACCCCTGCAAGGAGAGACAAAACCTTAGCTGCCTCAGTCATCAAAGCTACAAATGATTTTCCCAGGGAGGACAACCAGGTGCGCCTTCCCACTCGCGCGAGAAACACCCACGGCAGGAAGAGCAACAGTGGTGTATCCGAGACTTCAAAAATCAGAGCATCAGTCACCATGAAAATAGAAGAAGGAAACACTATTGGCGCAATGTTGTGGCATCTCTGTCAATTGCTGACAGAGATGCGACAACAGCTCAAGCCCTAAGCGAGAAACACCCACCCAGGACTCCGTGTGATGACGACATTCTACAAGTGGGGACTACTGGAGCAGAACCTCTCTGGCTGGCAGAATCTGTGGTCCATAAAGCAGCCTTGTCCTTCCCAACAGGATCAGCATGTGGGTTCACATAACTAAAACCCAACCACATCAAACAGATGCTCAACCCTGCACTGGGCAACACTGCACAGAGCCTCCTGGTGGAACTAACCAGATTCACCAACACGTGTCTAGCTGGCAACATACCAGAGATAATAACACCTATCTTTTTTGGAGCATCTTTCTCTGTGCTCTGAAGAGAAAAGATAGAGTGATCAGGCAAATAGATGTGTGCAATTCCCTCCGGCGTCTCATTGCAAGAACAGTTAGCGAGGCAGCGGCCTACATGCTAAAGCCAAAACAGCTTTGGTTCCGCATTCCACAAGGGTGCGAGGCGGTAGTTCAGGCAGATCGAGCTTTCATCGCTAACATCACATACGAAAAGGCCCTGATCAAGCTAGATTTAAAAAATGCCTTCATTTTGGTGCGGATGGACGCTGCACTCCGTGCGGTTCATCGCCATTTCCCTTCCCTATACCCTTTAGTACATTCATGCTACAGTACACATCTAAAGCTACTTTTTGGCGAATAAGAAATTGACTCGCGAGAAAGCTGGGTGACCCCCCTTGCTCCTCTCCTTTTCAGCTTAGTCATCAAACAAGTCACAGAGGTCCTGTCCAGCGAGTTTAACATCTCGTTCTTGGATGATGGTACCCTAGCTGGTTCCCAAGACTCTTTCTTGAAAGACATCAGAAAAATCGAGGAGCAACGTGCAGTTTTAGGCCTCACTTTGAGCCCTTCTAAATGTGAAATGATATGTTCCAACCAGGGCATTGTAGAGAGAATAGAGGGTGTTCTGCCAAATATCCATGTAACTAAACTTACAGACAGCAGACTCCTAAAAGCCTCTCTGGGGTTGAAAGCTATCGATGAGGTCCTTGATATGAAAATCGCTGAATTTAACAGGATGGATGTGACGATTAAAGATATTAATGCTCATGATGCAATATACCTGATTATGCTCCCCTGGTTGGTCATTACCCATGTGCTCCCCTAGTCGGTCATTACCCATGTGCTCCCTGGTCGGTCATTACCCATGTGCTCCCCTGGTCGGTCATTACCCATGTGCTCCCCTGGTCGGTCATTACCCATGTGCTCCCCTGGTCAGTCATTACCCATGTGCTCCCCTGGTCGGTCATCGCCCATGTGCTCCCCTGGTCGGTCATCACCCATGTGTTTCTCTGGTCGGTCATTACCCATGTGTTCCTCTGGTCGGTCATTACCCATGTGCTTTCCACGTCGGTCATTACCCATGTGCTCCCCTGGTTGGTTATTACCCATGTGCTCCCCTGGTCGGTCATCACCCATGTGCTCCCCTGGTCGATCATTACCCATGTGCACCCCTGGTCGGTCATTACCCATGTGCTCCCCTGGTCGGTCATTACCCATGTGCTCCCCTGGTCGGTCATTACCCATGTGTTTCTCTGGTCGGTCATTACCCATGTTCTCCCCTGGTCGGTCATTACTCATGTGCTCCCCACGTCGGTCACTACCCATGTGCTCCCCTGGTTGGTTATTACCCATGTGCTCCCCTGGTCGGTCATTACCCATGTTCTCCCCTGGTCGGTCATTACCCATGTGTTCCCCAGGTCGGTCATTACCCATGTGCTCTCCACGTCGGTCATTACCCATGTGCTCCCCTGGTCGGTCAATACCCATGTGCTCCCCACGTCGGTCACTACCCATGTGCTCCCCTGGTTGGTTATTACCCATGTGCTCCAATGGTCGGTCATTACCCATGTGCTCCCTTGGTCGGTCATTACCCATGTGCTCCCCTGGTCGGTCATTACCCATGTGCTCCCCTGGTCGGTCATTACCCATGTGCTCCCCACGTCAGTCATTACCCATGTGCTCCCCACGTCGGTCATTACCCATGTGCTACCTACGTCGGTCATTACCCATGTGCTCCTCTGGTCGGTCATTACCCAAGTGCTCCCCTGGTCGGTCATTACCCATGTGCTCCCCACGTCGGTCATTACCCATCTGCTCCCAACGTCGGTCATTACCCATGTGCTCCACTGGTCGGTCATTACCGATGTGCTCCCCTGGTCGGTCATTACCCATGTGTTCCCCTGGTCAGTCATTACCCATGTGTTCCCCTGGTCAGGCATTACCCATGTGCTCCCCTGGTCGGTCATTACCCATGTGTTCCCCTTGTCGGTCATTACCCTTGTGTTCCCCTGGTCAGTCATTACCCATGTGCTCCCCTGGTCGGTCATTACCCAAGTGCTCCCCTGGTCGGTCATTACCCATGTGTTCCCCTGGTCAATCATTACCCATGTGTTCCCCTGGTCAGTCATTACCCATGTGTTCCCCTGGTCAGTCATTACCCATGTGTTCCCCTGGTCGGTCATTACCCATGTGCTCCCTTGGTCGGTCATTACCCATGTGCTCCCCACGTCGGTCACTACCCATGTGCTCCCCTGGTCGGTTATTACCCAGGTGCTCCCCACGTCGGTCATTACCCATGTGCTCCCCACGTCGGTCATTACCCATGTGCTCCCCACGTCGGTCACTACCCATGTGCTCCCCACGTCGGTTATTACCCATGTGCTCCCCTGGTCGGTCAACACCCATGTGTTCCCCACGTCGTTCATTACCCATGTGCTCCCCTGGTCGGTCATTACCCATGTGCTCCCCTGGTCGGTCATTACCCATGTGATCCCCACGTCGTTCATTACCCATGTGCTCCCCTGGTCGGTCATTACCCATGTGCTCCCCTGGTCGGTCAACACCCATGTGTTCCCCACGTCGTTCATTACCCATGTGCTCCCCTGGTCGGTCATTACCCATGTGCTCCCCTGGTCGGTCATTACCCATGTGCTCCCCTGGTCGGTCAACACCCATGTACTCCCCTGGTCGGTCATTACCAATGTGCTCCCCTGGTCGGTCAACACCCATGTGCTCCCCTGGTCGGTCAACACCCATGTGCTCCCCTGGTCGGTCATTAACCATGTGCTCCCTTGGTCGGTCATTACCCATGCGCTCCCCACGTCGGTCACTACCCATGTGCTCCCCACGTCGGTCTTTACCCAAGTGCTCCCCATGTCGGTCATTACCCATGTGCTCCCCTGGTCGTTCATTACCCATGTGCTCCCCATGTCGGTCACTACCCATGTGCTCCCCACGTCAGTCATTACCCATGTGCTCCCCTGGTCGGTCATTACCCATGTGCTCCCCATGTCGGTCACTACCCATCAGCTCCCCACGTCAGTCATTACCCATGTGCTCCCCTGGTCGGTCATTACCCATGTGCTCCCGGGTCGGTCATTGCCCATGTGCTCGCCATGTCGGTCATTACCCATGTGCTCCCCTGGTCGGTCATTACCAATGTGCTCCCCTGGTCGGTCATTACCCATGTGCTCCCCTGGTCGGTCATTACCAATGTGCTCCCCTGGTCGGTCATTACCCATGTGCTCCCCTGGTCGGTCATTACCCATGTGCTCCCCGCGTCGGTCATTACCCAAGTGCTCCCCACGTCGGTCATTACGCATGTGCTCCCCTGGTCGATCATCATCCATGTGCTCCCCTGGTCGGTCATTACCCGTGTGCTCCCTACGTCGGTCACTACCCATGCGCTCCCCACGTCGGTCATTACCCATGTGCTCCCCTGGTCGATCATTACCCATGTGTTCCCTTGGTCGGTCATTACCCATGTGCTCCCCTGGTCGGTCATTACCCATGTGCTCCCTTGGTCGGTCATTACCCATGCGCTCCCCACGTCGGTCACTACCCATGTGCTCCCCACGTCGGTCATTACCCATGTGCTCCCCTGGTCGGTCATTACCCATGTGCTCCCCTGGTCGGTCATTACCCATGTGCTCCCCTGGTCGGTCATTACCCATGTGCTCCCCTGGTCGGTCATTAACCATGTGCTCCCTTGGTCGGTCATTACCCATGCGCTCCCCACGTCGGTCACTACCCATGTGCTCCCACGTCGGTCTTTACCCAAGTGCTCCCCTGGTCGGTCATTACCCATGTTCTCCCCTGGTCGGTCATTACCCATGTGCTCCCTGGTCGGTCATTACCCATGTGCTCACGTGGTCGGTCATTACCCATGTTCTCCCCCTGGTCGGTCATTACCCATGTTCTCCCCTGGTCGGTCATTACCCATGTGCTCACCTGGTCGGTCATTACCCATGTTCTCCCTGGTCGGTCATTACCCATGTTCTCCCCTGGTCGGTCCTTACCCATGTGCTCCCCTGTCGGTCATCACCCATGTGCTCCCCTGGTCGGTCATTACAATTTTCTCCCCTGGTCGGTCATTACCCATGTGCTCCTCTGGTCGGTCATTACCAATGTGCTCCCCTGGTCGGTCATTACCCATGTGCTCCCTGGTCGGTCATTACCCATGTTCCCCCTGGTCGGTCATTACCCATGTGTTCCCTTGTCGGTCATTACCCTTGTGTTCCCCTGGTCAGTCATTACCCATGTGCTCCCCAGTCGGTCATTACCCAGTGCTCCCCTGGTCGGTCATTACCCATGTGTTCCCCTGGTCACTCATTACCCATGTGTTCCCCTGGTCAGTCATTACCCATGTGTTCCCCTGGTCAGTCATTACCCATGTGTTCCCCTGGTCGGTCATTACCCATGTCTCCCTTGGTCGGTCATTACCCATGTGCTCCCCACGTCGGTCACTACCCATGTGCTCCCCTGGTCGGTTATTACCCAGGTGCTCCCCACGTCGGTCATTACCCATGTGCTCCCCACGTCGGTCATTACCCATGTGCTCCCCACGTCGGTCACTACCCATGTGCTCCCCACGTCGGTTATTCCATGTGCTCCCCTGGTCGGTCAACACCCATGTGTTCCCCTGGTCGGTCATTACCCATGTTTCCCCACGTCGTTCATTACCCATGTGCTCCCCTGGTCGGTCATTACCCATGTGCTCCCCTGGTCGGTCATTACCCATGTGCTCCCCTGGTCGGTCAACACCCATGTACTCCCCTGGTCGGTCATTACCAATGTGCTCCCCTGGTCGGTCAACACCCATGTGCTCCCCTGGTCGGTCAACACCCATGTGCTCCCCTGGTCGGTCAACACCCATGTGCTCCCCTGGTCGGCCAACACCCATGTGTTCCCCTGGTCAGTCATTACCCATGTGTTCCCACGTTTATCACCACCCATGTGCTACCCACGTCAGTCATTACCCATGTGCTCCCCATGTCGGTCATTACCCATGTGCTCCCCTGGTCGTTCATTACCCATGTGCTCCCCATGTCGGTCACTACCCATGTGCTCCCCACGTCAGTCATTACCCATGTGCTCCCCTGGTCGGTCATTACCCATGTGCTCCCCATGTCGGTCACTACCCATCAGCTCCCCACGTCAGTCATTACCCATGTGCTCCCCTGGTCGGTCATTACCCATGTGCTCCCGGGTCGGTCATTGCCCATGTGCTCGCCATGTCGGTCATTACCCATGTGCTCCCCTGGTCGGTCATTACCAATGTGCTCCCCTGGTCGGTCATTACCCATGTGCTCCCCTGGTCGGTCATTACCAATGTGCTCCCCTGGTCGGTCATTACCCATGTGCTCCCCTGGTCGGTCATTACCCATGTGCTCCCCGCGTCGGTCATTACCCAAGTGCTCCCCACGTCGGTCATTACGCATGTGCTCCCCTGGTCGATCATCATCCATGTGCTCCCCTGGTCGGTCATTACCCGTGTGCTCCCTACGTCGGTCACTACCCATGCGCTCCCCACGTCGGTCATTACCCATGTGCTCCCTGGTCGATCATTACCCATGTGTTCCCTTGGTCGGTCATTACCCATGTGCTCCCCTGGTCGGTCATTACCCATGTGCTCCCTTGGTCGGTCATTACCCATGCGCTCCCCACGTCGGTCACTACCCATGTGCTCCCCACGTCGGTCATTACCCATGTGCTCCCCTGGTCGGTCATTACCCATGTGCTCCCCTGGTCGGTCATTACCCATGTGCTCCCCTGGTCGGTCATTACCCATGTGCTCCCCTGGTCGGTCATTAACCATGTGCTCCCTTGGTCGGTCATTACCCATGCGCTCCCCACGTCGGTCACTACCCATGTGCTCCCCACGTCGGTCTTTACCCAAGTGCTCCCCTGGTCGGTCATTACCCATGTTCTCCCCTGGTCGGTCATTACCCATGTGCTCCCCTGGTCGGTCATTACCCATGTGCTCACCTGGTCGGTCATTACCCATGTTCTCCCCTGGTCGGTCATTACCCATGTTCTCCCCTGGTCGGTCATTACCCATGTGCTCACCTGGTCGGTCATTACCCATGTTCTCCCCTGGTCGGTCATTACCCATGTTCTCCCCTGGTCGGTCCTTACCCATGTGCTCCCCTGGTCGGTCATCACCCATGTGCTCCCCTGGTCGGTCATTACAAATTTTCTCCCCTGGTCGGTCATTACCCATGTGCTCCTCTGGTCGGTCATTACCAATGCCTGCCTCCCTGGTCGGTCATTACCATGTGCTCCCCTGGTCGGTCATTACCCATGTGCTCCCCTGGTCGGTCATTACCCATGTGTTCCCCTTGTCGGTCATTACCCTTGTGTTCCCCTGGTCAGTCATTACCCATGTGCTCCCCTGGTCGGTCATTACCCAAGTGCTCCCCTGGTCGGTCATTACCCATGGTTCCCCTGGTCACTCATTACCCATGTGTTCCCTGGTCAGTCATTACCCATGTGTTCCCCTGGTCAGTCATTACCCATGTGTCCCCTGGTCGGTCATTACCATGTGCTCCCTTGGTCGGTCATTACCCATGTGCTCCCCCACGTCGGTCACTACCCATGTGCTCCCCTGGTCGGTTATTACCCAGGTGCTCCCCACGTCGGTCATTACCCATGTGCTCCCCACGTCGGCATTACCATGTGCTCCCACGTCGGTCACTACCCATGTGCTCCCCACGTCGGTTATTATCCATGTGCTCCCCTGGTCGGTCAACACCCATGTGTTCCCCTGGTCGGTCATTACCATGTGTTCCCCACGTCGTTCATTACCCATGTGCTCCCCTGGTCGGTCATTACCCATGTGCTCCCCTGGTCGGTCATTACCCATGTGCTCCCCTGGTCGGTCAACACCCATGTACTCCCCTGGTCGGTCATTACCAATGTGCTCCCTTGGTCGGTCAACACCCATGTGCTCCCCTGGTCGGTCAACACCCATGTGCTCCCCTGGTCGGTCAACACCCATGTGCTCCCTGGTCGGCCAACACCCATGTGTTCCCCTGGTCAGTCATTACCCATGTGTTCCCACGTTTATCACCACCCATGTGCTACCCACGTCAGTCATTACCCATGTGCTCCCCATGTCGGTC
The DNA here is from genome assembly GCA_020271785.1 of Procambarus virginalis. Classification (NCBI taxonomy): domain Eukaryota; kingdom Metazoa; phylum Arthropoda; class Malacostraca; order Decapoda; family Cambaridae; genus Procambarus; species Procambarus virginalis. The sequence continues at coordinate 6,900,753 of WNGS01000411.1, forward strand.
ATTACCATGTGCTCCCCTGGTCTTCATTACCAATGTGCTCCCATGTCGGTCACTACCCATGTGCTCCCCACGTCAGTCATTACCCATGCTCTCCCTGGTCGGTCATTACCCATGTGCTCCCCATGTCGGTCACTACCCATCAGCTCCCCACGTCAGTCATTACCCATGTGCTCCCCTGGTCGTCATTACCCATGTGGCTCCCCGGGTCGGTCATTGCCCATGTGCTCGCCATGTCGGTCATTACCCATGTGCTCCCTGGTCGGTCATTACCAATGTGCTCCCCTGGTCGGTCATTACCCATGTGCTCCCCTGGTCGGTCATTACCAATGTGCTCCCCTGGTCGGTCATTACCCATGTGCTCCCCTGGTCGGTCATTACCCGTGTGCTCCTACGTCGGTCACTACCCATGCGCTCCCCACGTCGGTCATTACCCATGTGCTCCCCTGGTCGATCATTACCCATGTGTTCCCTTGGTCGGTCATTACCCATGTGCTCCTGGTCGGTCATTACCCATGTGCTCCCTTGGTCGGTCATTACCCATGCGCCCACGTCGGTCACTACCCATGTGCCTCCCCACGTCGGTCATTACCCATGTGCTCCCCTGGTCGGTCATTACCATGTGCTCCCTGTCATGGTCTGTCAGTACCCATGTGCTCCCCTGGTCGGTCATTACCCATGTGCTCCCCTGGTCGGTCATTAACCATGTGCTCCCTTGGTCGGTCATTACCCATGCGCTCCACGTCGGTCCACTACCCATGTGCTCCCCACGTCGGTCTTTACCCAAGTGCTCCCCTGGTCGGTCATTACCCATGTTCTCCCCTGGTCGGTCATTACCCATGTGCTCCCCTGGTCTGTCATTACCCATGTGCTCACCTGGTCGGTCATTACCCATGTTCTCCCCTGGTCGGTCATTACCCATGTTCTCCCTGGTCGGTCATTACCCATGTGCTCACCTGGTCGTTCATTACCCATGTTCTCCCCTGGTCGGTCATATACCCATGTTTCCCCTGGTCGGTCCTTACCCATGTGCCTCCCCTGGTCGGTCATCACCCATGTGCTCCCCTGGTCGGTCATACAAATTTTCTCCCCTGGTCGGTCATTACCCATGTGCTCCTCTGGTCGGTATTACCAATGTGCTCCCCTGGTCGGTCATTACCCATGTGCCTCCCCTGGTCGGTCATTACCCATGTGCCTCCCTTGCTCGGTCATTACCACTGTGCTCCCCTCGTCGGTCATTACCCTTGTGCTTCCGTGGTCGGTCATTACCCATGTGCTCGCCACGTCGGTCATTACCCATGTGCTCCCCTAGTCGGGCCATTACCCTTGTGCTTCCGTGGTCGGTCATTACCCATGTGCTCGCCACGTCGCCGGTCATTACCCATGTGCTCCCCTAGTCGGTCATTACCATTTCTCCCCTGGTCGGTCATTACCCATTTTCTCCCCTGGTTGGTCATTCATTACTCATTTCTCCCTGGTTGGTCATTACCCATGTGCTCCCCTGGTTGGTCATTACCAATGTGCTCCCCACGTCGGTCATTACCCAAGTGCTCCCCTGGTCGGTCATTACCCAAGTGCCCCCCTGGTCGGTCATTACCCATGTGCTCCCCTGGTCGGTCATTACCCAAGTGCTCCCCTGGTCGGTCATCACCCGTGTGCTCCCCTGGTCGGTCATTACCCATGTGCTCCCCAGGTCGGTCGTTACCTATGTGCTCCCCTGGTCGGTCATTACCATGTGTTCCCCTGGTCACTCATTACCCACGTGTTCCCCTGGTCAGTCATTACCCATGTGGTTCCCCTGGTCAGTCATTACCCATGTGTTCCCCTGGTCGGTCATTACCCATGTGCTCCCTTGGTCGGTCATTACCCATGTGCTCCCCACGTCGGTCACTACCCATGTGCTCCCCTGGTCGGTTATTACCCAGGTGCTCCCCACGTCGGTCATTACCCATGTGCTCCCCACGTCGGTCATTACCCATGTGCTCCCCACGTCGGTCACTACCATGTGCTCCCCACGTCGTTATTACCCATGTGCCTCCCCTGGTCGGTCAACACCCATGTGTTCCCTGGTGGTCATTACCCATTGTTCCCCACGTCGTTCATTACCCATGTGCTCCCTGGTCGGTCATTACCCATGTGCTCCCCTGGTTGGTCATTACCCATGTGCTCCCCTGGTCGGTCAACACCCATGTACTCCCTGGTCGGTCATTACCAATGTGCTCCCCTGGGTCGGTACAACACCATGTGCTCCCCTGTCCGGTCAACACCATGTGCTCCCCTGGTCGGTCAACACCCATGTGCTCCCCTGGTCGGCCAACACCCATGTGTTCCCCTGGTCAGTCATTACCCATGTGTTCCCAAGTTTATCACCAACCCATGTGCTACCAACGTCAGTCATTACCCATGTGTGCTCCCATGTCGGTCATTACCCATGTGCTCCCTGGTCGTTCATTACCCATGTGTCTCCACATGTCGGTCACTACCCATGTGCTCCCCACGTCAGTCATTACCCATGTGCTCCCCTGGTCGGTCATTACCCATGTGCTCCCCATGTCGGTCACTACCCATCAGCTCCCCACGTCAGTCATTACCCATGTGCTCCCTGGTCGGTCATTACCCATGTGCTCCCGGGTCGGTCATTGCCCATGTGCTCGCCATGTCGGTCATTACCATGTGCTCCCTGGTCGGCATTACCAATGTGCTCCCCTGGTCGGTCATTACCCATGTGCTCCCTGGTCGGTCATTACCAATGTGCCCCCTGGTCGGTCATTACCATGTGCTCCCCTGGTCGGTCATTACCCGTGTGCTCCCTACGTCTGGTCACTACACCCATGCGCTCCCCACGTCGGGTCATTACCCATGTGCTCCCCTGGTCGATCATTACCCATGTGTCTCCCTTGGTCGGTCATTACCCATGTGCTCCCCGGTCGGTCATTACCCATGTGCTCCCTTGGTCGGTCATTACCCATGCGCTCCCCACGTCGGTCACTACCCATGTGCTCCCCACGTCGGTCATTACCCATGTGCTCCCCTGGTCGGTCATTACCCATGTGCTCCCCTGGTCTGTCATTACCCATGTGCTCCCCTGGTCGGTCATTACCCAGTGCTCCCCTGGTCGGTCATTAACCATGTGCTCCCTTGGCGGTCATTACCCATGCGCTCCCACGTCGGTCACTACCCATGTGCTCCCCACGTCGGTCTTTGCCCAGTGCTCCCCGGCGTCGGTCATTACCCATGTTCTCCCCTGGTCGGTCATACCCATGTGCTCCCCTGGTCTGTCATTACCCATGTGCTCACCTGGTCGGTCATTACCCATGTTCTCCCCTGGTCGGTCATTACCCATGTTCTCCCCTGCGTCGGTCATTACCCATGTGCTCACCTGTCGTTCATTACCCATGTTCTCCCCTGGTCGGTCATTACCCATGTTCTCCCCTGGTCGGTCCTTACCCATGTGCTCCCCTGGTCGGTCATCACCCATGTGCTCCCCTGGTCGGTCATTACAAATTTTCTCCCCTGGTCGGTCATTACCCATGTGCTCCTCTGGTCGGTCCATTACCAATGTGCTCCCCTGGTCGGTCATTACCCATGTGCTCCCCTGGTCGGTCTTATTACCATGTGCTCCCTTGCTCGGTCATTACCAATGTGCTCCCTCGTCGGTCATTACCCTTGTGCTTCCGTGGTCGGTCATTACCCATGTGCTCGCCACGTCGGTCATACCCATGTGCTCCCCTAGTCGGCCATTACCCTTGTGCTTCCGTGGTCGGTCATTACCATGTGCTCGCCACGTCGGTCATTACCCATGTGCTCCCCTAGTCGGTCATTACCCATTTTCTCCCCTGGTCGGTCATTACCCATTTTCTCCCCTGGTTGGTCATTACTCATTTTCTCCCCTGGTTGGTCATTACCCATGTGCTCCCCTGGTTGGTCATTACCATGTGCTCCCCACGTCGGTCATTACCCAAGTGCTCCCCTGGTCGGTCATTACCCAAGTGCTCCCCTGGTCGGTCATTACCCATGTGCTCCCCTGGTCGGTCATTACCAAGTGCTCCCCTGGTCGGTCATCACCCGTGTGCTCCCCTGGTCGGTCATTACCCATGTGCTCCCCAGGTCGGTCGTTACCTATGTGCTCCCCTGGTCGGTCATTACCCATGTGTTCCCCTGGTCACTCATTACCCACGTGTTCCCCTGGTCAGTCATTACCCATGTGCTCCCCTGGTTGGTCATTACCAATGTGCTCCCCACGTCGGTCATTACCCAAGTGCTCCCCTGGTCGGTCATTACCCAAGTGCTCCCCTGGTCGGTCATTACCCATGTGCTCCCCTGGTCGGTCATTACCCAAGTGCTCCCCTGGTCGGTCATACCCGTGTGCTCCCCTGGTCGGTCATTACCCATGCTGCCCCCAGGTCGGTCGTTACCTATGTGCTCCCGGTCGGTCATTACCCATGTGTTCCCCTGGTCACTCATTACCCACGTGTTCCCCCTGGTCAGTCATTACCCATGTGTTCCCCTGGTCAGTCATTACCCACGTGTTCCCCTGGTCAGTCATTACCCATGTGTTCCCCTGGTCAGTCATTACCCATGTGTTCCCCTGGTCGGTCATTACCCATGTGCTCCTTGGTCGGGTCATTACCCATGTGCTCCCCACGTCGGTCACTACCATGTGCTCCCCTGGTCGGTTATTACCCAGGTGCTCCCCACGTCGGTCATTACCCATGTGCTCCCCACGTCGGTCATTACCCATGTGCTCCCCACGTCGGTCACTACCCATGTGCTCCCCACGTCGGTTATTACCCATGTGCTCCCCTGGTCGGTCAACACCCATGTGTTCCCTGGTCGGTCATTACCCATGTGTTCCCCACGTCGTTCATTACCCATGTGCCCCCTGGTCGGTCTTACCCATGTGCTCCCCTGGTGGTCATTACCCATGTGCTCCCTGGTCGGTCAACACCCATGTACTCCCCTGGTCGGTCATTACCAATGTGCTCCCCTGGTCGGTCAACACCCATGTGCTCCCCTGGTCGGTCAACACCCATGTGCTCCCTGGTCGGTCAACACCATGTGCTCCCCTGGTCGGCCAACACCATGTGTTCCCTGGTCAGTCATTACCCATGTGTTCCCCACGTTATCACCACCCATGTGCTACCCACGTCAGTCATACCCATGTGCTCCCCATGTCGGTCACTTAACCATGTGCCTCCCTGGTCGTTCATTACCATGTGCTCCCCATGTCGGTCACTACCCATGTGCTCCCCACTCAGTCATTACCCATGGGCTCCCCTGGTCGGTCATTACCCATGTGCTCCCCATGTCGGTCACTACCCATCAGCTCCCCACGTCAGTCATTACCCATGTGCTCCCCTGGTCGGTCATTACCCATGTGCTCCCCGGGTCGGTCATTGCCCATGTGGCTCGCCATGTCGGTCATTACCCATGTGCTCCCTGGTCGGTCATTACCAATGTGCTCCCCTGGTCGGTCATTACCCATGTGCCTCCCCTGGTCGCAGTCATTACCAATGTGCTCCCCTGGTCGGTCATTACCCATGTGCTCCCCTGGTCGGTCATTACCCATGTGCTCCCCGCGTCGGTCATTACCCAAGTGCTCCCCACGTCGGTCATTACGCATGTGCTCCCCTGGTCGATCATCATCCATGTGCTCCCCTGGTCGGTCATTACACGTGTGCTCCCTACGTCGGTCACTACCCATGCGCCCCCTCCCAAGTCGGTCATTACCCATGTGCCTCCCTGGTCGATCATTACCCATGTGTTCCCTTGGTCGGTCATTACCCATGTTGCTCCCCTGGTCGGTCATTACCCATG
>WNGS01000411.1:6906591-6930398 GCA_020271785.1 Procambarus virginalis
TCACCCATGTGCTCCCTTGTTCGGTCATTACCCATGTGTCCCCTGGTCGGTCATCACCCATGTGTTCCCCTGGGTCGGTCATTAACCCTGTGCTCCCCTGGTCGGTCATTAAACATGTGCTCCCTTGGTCGGTAATTACCCATTTGTTCCCATAGGTCGGTCATTACCCACTGTGTTCCCCACGTCGGTCATTACCCATGTGTTCCCTTGGTCGGTCATTACCAATGTTCTCCCCTGGTCGGTTCATGACCCGTGTTCCCCTGGTCGGTCATGACCCATGTGTTCCCCTGGTCGGTCATTACCATGTGCTCCCAGGGTGGGTCATCACCCATGTGCTCCCGTGGTTGGTCATTACCCATGTGCTCCCCTTGTCAGTCATTACCCCATGTGTTCCTGTTCGGTCATCACCCATGTGCTACCCTGGTCGGTCATTACCCAATAGTGCTCCCCAGGTCGGTCATTACCCATGTGGTCCCCTGGTCGGTCCTTACCCATGTGTTCCCCCATGTGTCGGTCATCACCCATGTGCTCCCCAGGTCGGTCATTTACCCATGTGTTCCCTGGTCCGGTCATTACCCATGTGTTCCCCTGGTACGGTCCTCACCCATGTGCTCCCCTGGTCGGTCCATACCATGTGTTCCCTACTGGTCGGTCATCAACCCATGTGCTCCCTGGGCGGTCATTACCCATTTTCTCCCCCGGTCGGTCATTACCAATGTGTTCCCACGTTGGTCATTATCCCTGTGCTCCCCTGGTCGGACATCACCCATGTGCTCCCCTGGTCGTCCATTACCCATGTGCTCCCCAGCTCGGTCATTACCCATATGTTCCCACGTTGGTCGTTACCCATGTGCTCCCCTGGTCGGTCATAGCCATGTGTTCCCTGGTGGTCATTCCATGGTCCACGTTCTATCCCATGTGCTCCCCAGGTCGGTCATTACCCATGTGTCTCCCCTGGTCCTCGTCATTACCCTGTGCTTCCCGGTCGGTCATTACCCATGTGTCCCCTGGTCGGTCATTACCCATGTGCTCCCCTGGTCGGTCATTACATTGTCCGGCAACCAGTTCTGGTGTTTCACCCATGTCTCCCCAGTAGTCATTCCACCATGTGCTTACCCGTGGCACATGGCGCGGTCATTACCCATGTGTCCCCAGGTCGGTCATTACCCATGTGCTCCCTCGCTCGGTCATACTCCACTGTGCTCCCACGGTCGGTCATTACCCATGGTCCCTGTTGTCATCCCATTCCTGGTCGGTCATTACCATGTTGCTCCCCTGTGGTTCTGTGCTCACCTTTAGCATTACCCTGTCTCCCCACGGGTCGGTCAGTACCCATGTGTTCCCCTGGTAGGCTCATTACCCATCGTGCTCCCCTGGGCTCGGGTCATTACCCATGTGTTCCCACGTCAGGTTCCAGATTACCTCATGTGCTCCCCTGGTCCGGTCATTACCCAGTGCTCCCCTGGTCGGTCATACCCATGTGCTCCCCTGAGGTCGGTCATTACCCATGTGCTCCCCAGGTCTGTCATTCCCATGTTGGGAAATCTGGCTCCAGTATAATACTAAGAAAATGTATAGTTATGTGAATGTAAAATAATGATAAATTCTAAGATAGCTCGAAGGACCAGAATGAGTAATTAAATGAGGAATCCATGGGTTATAGATGTATGATTATATGAATAAATTTCTATTACTTAAGCAATGACTGTAAATTATAAAATTCTAGACCCAGCCTCCCATGACACATTTTGGGGGGGTCTTCTATAAGATTAATCCATGTAGAACATACATTATGCAATAATAATAATAATATGCACCACACATGGATAATGGGTAAAGTATATAATGCAAAATACTACTGCCAAATGAGATTAATAATGCCTAACTGGCAGTATCAGATATAGATATATAAGATGGATATATGGACTGAATAATAAGACACTATCTACAATAAAACTGATTATGTCTCAGCTGTGACAGGGGACGTAGATGCAGTCCACTGTACGCCAGGCTGGAAAACAGTTTGAGATAGTGTCTTGGCGCACGTGGGGTATGGCGGTCACACGCTTCCTCAGGGGTGTGTTGCACCATGCTGCAATAATGGTAATTCCGTAATTTCCCCCTCCAAAATAGTATTCACACACATATACGGCAATATCTAAATATTTGGAGGGGAAAGAACTACACTTACATGAGATTATTTTTACGCCCGCATCATAACGACATGGCACCTACATGATCTTATTTAAGAGCTCATTAAATAGAACAAATGAGGTAAAAATGCCTGCCGAACTGGTGTCCTTGATTCTGGTAAGCTGCGTCCTCAATCTGGCATCTATGGATGTACGGATGCTGGCTGGATGGGCAGATTTGTTGGACAGCTTACGGAGCACCACTTGTTGATCGCAAATATGGCGAGAGAGTCTCCCTCCTTCCCCAAAGTCGCGCATGCGCAATAGCTGTCCGTGAGGATTCGATCATAAATTATATTTATTTATTAACGCTAAATAGGGAAGGGGGCGTGTATGAACACTCTTGATGATTTAGATAAATACTTTATGTGGTGATGTTTAATTATCATAGTACACGTCAGTTAATTAGTAGACGTAGACGGCACAAATAAAACAGTACGGGCTTGGTGGTGGAAATGATGTTAGATTATGATATGGTTTACTGGAACAGCGATTAAGCTGGGTAAGGAAATTCCAGTAAACTATTGTATTCTAAAAGTAAACCTATTACTAAATAATTATTCCTAATAAAGGAAAGTAAATGGTTACATTTGTGGTATTCTACTGGTATGTGGAAATTTTATTCTCCGTGCGTGGCTGACGCAACACTACACAATTCTAGGAGAAATTATATGATGTTCCACAACCTAATACAGTAAATTCTAGAATACTAATCTACGTATTAGTAGTGTTAATAAACTACTACGCTTAATACAGGAAATACATCCTATTGTATTAAGGATTATTAAGTGAACATTAAATGTGCATGAAGCCTAATACAGGAAATACATCCTATTGTATTAAGGATTATTAGTGAACATTAAATGTGCATGAAGCCTAATACAGGAAATACAACCTGTTGTATTAGGGATAAGAAAAATTGTTGGAAATTTCCAACACCATGTGCTTCCTGGTCGGTCATTACCCATGTGTTCCCCTGGTCGGTCATTACCCATGTGTTCCCACGTTGGTCATTATCCATGTGCTCCCCTGGTCGGTCATTACCCATGTGTTCCCCTGGTCGGTCATTACCCATGTGCTTCCTGGTCGGTCATTACCCATGTGTTCCCACGTCGGTCATTATCCATGTGCTCCCCTGGTCGGTCATTACCCATGTGTTCCCCTGGTCGGTCATTACTCGTGTGCTTCCTACGTCGGTCATTACCCATGTGCTCCCCTGGTCGGTCATTACCCATGTGTTCCCCTGGTCGATCATCACCCGTGTGTTCCCCTGGACGGTCATTACCCATGTGCTCCCTGGTTGGCCATTAACCATGTGCTCCCCACGTCGGTCATTACCCATGTGCTCCCCTGGTCGGTCATTACCTATGTTCTCTCCTGGTCGGTCATTACCCATGTGCTCCCCTGGTGGCTCATTACCCATGTGCTCCCCTGGTGGCTCATTACCCATGTGCTCCCCTGGTCGGTCATTACCCATGTGCTCCCACGTCATCCATTACCCATGTGCTCCCATGGTCGGTCATTACCCATGTGCTCCCCTGGTCGGTCATTACCCATGTGCTCCCCTGGTCGGTCATTACCCATGTGCTCCCCTGGTCGGTAATTACCATATGCTCCCCTGGTCGGTCTCTAACCATGTGCTGTTCTCTGTCAACAGCTTTGTGTTTCCTTGTAATACGTGTTTTAAAATCCAATGTCCGGCGTCACTGTGGCTTAGGCATTAGATGGATAAATGATAACTCAGGCTTCTAAGCATTTTAAAGGTTGCAATACACATAAAAGGTAAGACTTTCCCGCATGTCAGAAGCAGGTCATAAGGACGAAAACATTTTCTGGCACTGTGTCCGAATATATGACAACTGTCCCACACTTTCTCATCGCGTGCACTTACCTTCACTTCTGTCCAGCTTAGTTAGGGAGATGAAATATATATATTTCACTTTGTCTATAGTTTAGGAAACTGACATTTATCATATAATATTCTAGGAAGTCCTCACCAGTTGATTTTCTTAAAGACGCCTGTGAAATCACGTTATTAAATTTATTTAATATTGGATAGGGTTCCTAGTGGGGCCGGGGTTTCTCCCCTCCTCTTTTCCACTTCCATTTCTCTCTCCCGCTTTCTCTTTTCCTGCCTTCCCTTTCCTATCTTCCTCCGCTCCACCACTCCCTTTTCCCCCTTTATAAGTCATCTACAACACACGCTGTAGATGACGACCTGGAATGCTTCCCTCCGCCTGCCTCTCGAATAAGATCGATTCATATTTAATTATTAACATGTGTTATGTTGTGTATTGTTCGGTTGTGTGGTGGTGAGGACAGCATCATGAAGGAGTCGCCCCGCTGGCTGGTGCAACACGGGCGAGGCGCCGAGGCCGCCCACATGCTCACCTCGGCCTTCCAACACAACCGCGCCACTCTCTCCCCCACACTTCTCGCCACCATCCACAAACTTACAAATGCAAGTGAATAAGTTTTCTTTCTTTCTTCCTCATGCGTGAAGCTGCTAAATTTAGAGACAACTGCTTTGAATTTTTCTATCATAAAGATTTACAAGAAAGTTCTACAATAAAATCAAAATTACGTATGTATCTATGAGAATATATTGAGGTAACACACGGGATTCAACTCATATCATCATGGTTCAGTCGGTAGTGCATGTGTCTGGGATGCCAGTTCAATCATATCATATTGCCTCAGTATTTTCTCTGGAAAATTTGGTTTCATAACATAGTAATCAGACAACAATGCAATTGCTGTTCAAGAAAAAATAATTTCTGGAATATCCATTTAATCGTACACCGAAACATTATGTATTAGCATTATGACTGAAAACTCATCCAAAATTCTCTCTAAAGCAGAATGAGAATGAGAGAAAAGCAGCGGTGAGGGTTGGTGAGGAAGCTGCGGTAGGGGTTGGTGGAGTAAGAGTGAGTCTCCGGCAGTGGTGGGGGTACCTGCACCTGCCCGGCATGCGCACCATCCTCCTGGTCACCCCGCTCGTCTGGCTCCTCCACGGCTTCCTCTACTACGGCGTCATTCTCAACGCCAATAACTTTACCAGGTACTCTTCACACGTCAATATAATGATTTCCACGATGCTACAGTGTGTGTGTGTGGGGGAGGGGGCCCGCAAATAACTGATATTAATTTAAGTAGCCAGTAGAGTGAGACAAGCTGTATGTTCCCAGTGGATCAAGTTTTAGTTTGGTAAACTTATTAACCTACACACGACAGTTTACGTCATATGACATATGAGGTTCACCTGGGTTAACGACAGAAGCAATTGGGTAAGGTTACCTTTTCCTGATCCGATTTTTTTTTTTTACTAAGACCTTCTGTCTTAGACTAAGGAGGGAACCATATTATTACCTAATAAATTTCTAAAGTTGTAGCATCATTGCACCTAAAAATATTAATCAGATTATTTTATAGAAGACCATTTTTTGTGTTCTTCATTCACCAATATTTATGAGGTTTTCTCGGCTTTCTACAAGAAAAGATCTTATGTGAATGTGTGAATCTTTTTAAATTTTTCAAATATGTTCATATCAGAATTGAATTAATTTTTAATTATTTATAAACATGGGGGATTTTTTTTAATATTTGCAACTTTCATTGCAAAGAAGAGACTTAACCAAAGCAATTACCGAGAAGTTATTATCCAATTCTAAGGTAATTGTGCCCTCTAAGGGTTAAAAACACCCCTTGTCCATTCTGTTGGTAAGTGGTATTACGATTACATTCTGACAGAGGGCAAACTTGGGATACTTGGCTAAGCTTTCTAGTAGTATAACATTTGAAAGAAATATTTTGACATTTTTTGAACACATTTTTTTTTATTGATATTTAAAAAAACCAAAGTACAAAAACATGGAACAAGTGCAAAGCAACATATAAATACAAACAATCGTACGCATACATGAAACAAAGCAAACACCATAAAACAGACAGAAAATACATACAAGAGGTCACAGAAAAGCACACAGGACAAAAGCAAAGAAACCCACAAACAGCATGGGACAAAGAATGTATACAGTACACAACAAATAAATGACATAAGTACAATAACAAAATTTTACAAGAAAAAATGCACAAAAGTTAAAATAAATGTACAAAAGCCAGTGAATCCAAAAACTACACATATAAACAGAAATAGCATAAAACACATACAAAGAATAAATCAAGTACAAGGACAAAGAAATAAGCACACACACACACCCCATATGACAAACACACGGAACAGCAACTCTGGCCGCCACCCCAACACACGGGGCACGCGCAAAGACAGGAAAGAAAGAACACCAAACACCCACAACAGCACACAACCACACAACAAACACACACAGAACAAAGGCAAAACACGAAACAAATCTCAAACACAGGAACAAACACCCACACCAGACACACGCACAGACAAGGACACCCACCTGTGCATGCAGGCACTGGGGAATCAACACGCACCACAACACATGGATCATTCATACTTCTCCGGGTACTCCCGAGCCGGAAATCGTAAGCAGTAAGTATATTAAGAAATATACATAGGCTGACACTCGACCCTGTAAGTAATATACATTGGCTGACACTCGACCCTGTAAGTAATACACATTCGCTGACACTCGACCCTGCAAGTAATTTACATAGGCTGACACTCGACCCTGTAAATAATATACATAGGCTGACACTCGACCCTGTAATATACATAAGCTGACACTCGACCCTGTAAATAATATACATAGGGTGACACTCGACCCTGTAAGTAATTTACATAGGCTGACACTCGACCCTGTAAGTAATATACATAGGCTGACACTCGACCCTGTAAGTAATTTACATTGGCTGACACTCGACCCTGTTAGTAATGTACATAGGCTGACACTCGACCCTGTAAGTAATATACATAGGCTGACACTCGATCCTGTAAGTAATATACATAGGCTGACACTCGACCCTGTAAGTCATTTACATAGGTTGACACTCGACAATGTAATATACATATGCTGACACTTGACCCTGTAAGTAATATATACAAGACTCCGTGTGAGGACGACATTCTACAAGTGGGGACTACTGCAGTAGAACCTCTCTGGCTGGCTGAATCTGTGGTCCATAAAGCAGCCTTGTCTTTCCCAACAGGATCAGCATGTGGGTTTACAGGACAAAAACCCAACCACATCAAACAGATGCTCAAACTTGCACTGGGCAACATTGCACAGAGCCTCCTGGTGGAACTAACCAGATTCACCAACACATGTCTAGCTGGCAACATATAAATAGGCTGACACTCGACCCTGTAAGTAATTTACATTGACTGACACTCGACCCTATAAGTAATGTACATAGGCTGACACTCGACCCAGTAATTATTATACATAGGCTGACACTCGACCCTGTAAGTAATATATATAGGCTTACACTCGACCCTGTAAGTAATTTACGTTTGCTGACACTCGACCCTATAATATACATTGGCTGACACTCCACCCTGTAAGAAATTTACATTGGCTGGCACTCGACCCTGTAAGTGCTATACATAGGCTGACACTCGACTCTGTAAGTAGTTTACATAGGCTGACACTCGACCCTGTATGTAATATTCATAGGCTGACACTCGACCCCTTTAAGTAATATACGTAGGCTGACAGTCGACCATATAAGTAATATACATAGGCTGACACTTGACCCTGTAAGTGTAAGTAATATACACTGGCTGACTCTCGACCCTGTAAGTAATATACATTCGCTGACACTCGACCCTGTAAGCAATTTACATAGGCTGACACTTGACCCTGTAAATAATATACATAGGCTGACACTCGACCCTGTAATATACATTAGCTGACACTCGACCCTGTAAATAATATACATTAGCAGACACTCGACCCTATAATATACATAAGCTGACATTCGACCCTGTAATATACATATGCTGACATTTGACCCCTGTAAGTAATATATATAGGCTGACACTTGACCCTGTAAGTAATTTACATTGGATGAAAATCGATCCTATAATATACATAGGCAGACAATCGACCCTGTTAGTAATAAACATAGGATGACACTCGACCCTGTAAGTAATATACATAGGCTGACACTCGACCCTGTAAGTAATATAAATAGGCTGAAACTCGACCCTGTAAGAAATTTACATTTGCTGACACCCGACTCTATAATATACGTAGGCTGACACTCGACCCTGTAAGAAATTTACATTGGCTGACACTCAACCCTGTAAGTACTGTACATAGGCTGACACACGAACCTGTAAGTAATATATATTGGCTGACACTCGACCATGTAAGTAATATACATTCGCTGACACTCGACCCTGTAAGTAATTTACATAGGCTGACACTTGACCCTGTAAATAATATACATAGGCTGACACTCGACCCAGTAATATACATAAGCTGACACTCGACCCTGTAAATAATATATATAGGCTGACACTCGACCCTGCAAGTAATTTACATTGACTGACACTTGAACCTATAAGTAATGTATGTAGGCTGACACTCGATCCTGTAAGTAATATACATAGGCTGACACTCGACCTTGTAAGTCATTTACATTGGATGACACTCGACTTTATAATATACATAAGCTGACACTCGACCCTGTAACATACATATGTTGACAATTGACACTGTAAGCAATATATATAGGCTGACACTCGACCCTAAAAGTAATTTACATTGGATGACACTCGACCCTACAATATACATATTCTAACACTCGATCCTGTAAGTAATAGAGATAGGCTGACACTCCACCCTGTAAGTAATATTCATAGGCTGACACTCGACCCCTGTAAGTAATATACATAGGCAGACACTCGACCCTGTAAGTAATTAACATTTGCTGAAACTCGACCCTCTAATATACATAGGCTGACACTCCACCTTGTAATAAATTTACATTGGCTGACACTCGACCATGTAAGTACTATACATAGGCTGACACTTGAACCTCTAAGTAATATACATTGGCTGACACTCGACCCTGTAAGTAATGTATATAGGCTGACACTCCACCCTGTAAGGAATATACATATGTTGACACTCGACCGTGAAAGTAATTTCCATTAGCTGACACTCGACTCTGTAAGTAATATACATAGGCTGACACCCGACCTTGCAGGTAAATTACATTGGATGACACTCGTCCCTGTGAGTAATATATATAGGCTGAAACAAGACCCTCTAAGTAATTTACATTGGCTGACACTCTACCCTATAATATACATAGGCTGACACTCGATCCTGTAAGTAATTTATATAGGCTGGCACTCGAAACTGTAAGAAATATTCATAGGCTGACACTTGAACCTTTAAATAATATACATAGGCTGACACTCGACCCTGTAAGTGTAAGTAATATACATTGGCTGACTCTCGACCCTGTAAGTAATATACATTCGCTGACACTCGAACTTGTAAGTAATTTACATAAGCTGACCCTTTACCCTGTAAATAATATACATAGGCTGACACTAGACCCTGTAATATACATTAGCTGACACTCGACCCTGTAAATAATATACATAGGCTGACACTCGACCCTGGAAATAGTTTACATTGACTGACATTCTACCCTATAAGTAAAGTACATAGGCTGACACTCGACCCTCTAAGTAATATACATAGGCTGACACTCGACCCTGTAAGTCATTTAAATTGGATGAAACTCGACCCTATAATATACATAGGCAGACACTCGACCCTGTAAGTAATGTACATAGGCAGACTCTCGACCCTGTAAGTAATATACATAGGCAGACACTTGACCTTGTAAGTAATATACATAGGCTGACACTCGACCCTGTAAGTAATATATATATAGGCTGAAACTCGACCCTGTAAGAAATTTACATATGCTGACACTCGACTCTATAATATACATAGACTGACACTCGACTCTATAATATACATAGGCTGACACTCGACCCTGTAAGAAATTTACATTGGCTGACACTCAACCCTGTAAGTACTATACATAGGCTGACACTCGAACCTGTAAGTAATATACATTGGCTGATACTCGACTCTGTAAGTAATATACATAGTCTGACACTCGACCCTGTAAGTAATATAAATAGGCTGACACTCGACCCTGTAAGAAATTTACATTTGCTGACACTCGACTCTATAATATTCATAGGCTGACACTGGACCCTGTAAGAAATTTACATTGGCTGACACTCGACCCTGTAAGTACTGTACATATGCTGACACACGAACCTGTAAGTAATATACAATGGCTGACACTCGACCATGTAAGGAATATACATATGTTGAAACTCGACCCTGTAAGTAATATACATTGGCTGACACTCGATCCTGTAAGTAATATACATTCGCTGACACTCGACCCTGTAAGAAATTTACATATGCGGACATTCGACCCTGTAAATACTATACATAGGCTGACACAAGAACCTGTATGTAATATACATTGGCTTACACTCGACCATGTAAGGAATATACATATATTGAAACTCGACCCTGTAAGTAATATACATTAGCTGGCAGTCGACGCTATAAGTAATATACATTCGCTGACACTCGACCCTGTAAGTAATTTACATAGGCTGACACTTGACCCTGTAAATAATATACATAGGCTAACATTAGACCCAGTAATATACATTAGCTGAGACTCGACCCTGTAAATAATATATATAGGCTGACACTCGACCCTGCAAGTAATTTACATTGACTGACACCTGACCCTATAAGTAATGTATGTAGGCTGACACTCGACCCTGTATGTAATATACATAGGCTGACACTCGACCCTGTAAGTCATTTGCATTGGATGACACTCGACTCTATAATATATATAAGATGACACTCGACCCTGTAATATACATATGCTGACACTTGACACTGTAAGTAACATATATAGGCTGACACTCGACCCTGATAGTAATTTACATTGGATGACACTAAGCCCTACAATATACATAGGCAGGCTTTCGACCCTGCAAGTATTATACATATTCTGACACTCGATCCTGTAAGTAATATACATAGGCTGACACTCCACCCTGTAAGTAAAATTCATAGGCTGACACTAGACCCTGTAAGTAATATACATAGGCAGAAATTCGACTCTGTAAGAAATATGTATAGGATGACACTCGACCCTGTAAGTAATTTACATTTGCTGACACTCGACCCTGTAAGTAATTTACATTTGCTGACACTCGAACCTATAATATATATAGGCTGACACTCCACCTAGTAAGAAATTTACATTGGACGTTAACTCGACCCTGTAAGTACTATACATAGGCTGACACTCGAACCTCTAAGTAATATACATTGGCTGACACTCGACCCTGTGAGTAATATACAGAGGCTGACACTCGTCCCTCCTGATAAATTGCATTTGCTGACACTCGACCCTCTAAGTAATGTACGTTGGCTGACACTCGACCCTGTAAGTAATGTACATAGGCTGACACTCGATCCTGTAAGTAATGTACATAGGCTGACACTCGACCCTCTAAGTTATTTACATTGGATGACACTCGACCCTATAATATATGTAGGCTGACACTAGACCCTGTAAATAATATATATAGGGTGACACTCGACCCTGTAAGTAATTTATATTGGCTGACACACGACCTTGTAAGTAATTTATATAAGCTGACACTCGACCCTGTAAGTAATATACATAGGCTGACACTGGCCCATGTAAATAACATACATTGCCTGACACTCGACCCTCTAAGTAATTTATATAGGTTAACACTCGACACTGCAAGTAATTTGTATAGGCTGACACTCGACCCTGTAAGTAATTTACATTGGCTGACACTCGACCCTATAAATAATTTACATTGGCTGACACTCGACCTTGTAAGTAATTTATATAGGCTGACACTCGACCCTGTAAGTAATATACATAGGCTGACACTCAACCCTTTAAGATTATACATAGACAGACACTCGACCCTTTAAGTAATTTACATAGGCTGACACTCGACCCTGCAAGTAATATACATAGGCTGACACTCGACCCTGTAAGTGGGATACATAGGTTGACACTCGACCCTGTAAGTGTAAGTAATATACATTGGCTGACGCTCGACCCAGTACGTAATATACATTCGCTGACACTTGACCCTGTAAGTAGCTTACATAGGCTGACACTCGACCCTGTAATATTCAAAAGCTGACACTCGACCCTGTTAATAATATACATAGGTTGATACTCGACACTGTAAGTAATTTACATTGGCTGACATACGACCCTGTAAGTAATGTACATAGGTTGACACTCGACCCTGTAAGTAATACACATAGGCCGACACTCGACCCTGTAAGTCATTTACATTAGATGACATTCGACCCTATAATATACATAGGCTGACACTCGACCCTGTAATATACGTATGCTGACACTTGACACTGTTAGTAATATATATAGGCTGACAATCGTCCCTGTAAGTAATTAACATTGGATGACACTCGACCCTATAATATACATAGGCTGACACTCAACCCTGCAAGAAATATACATAGGCTGACACTCGATCCTGTAAGTAATTTATATAGGCTGACACTCGACCCTGTAAGTAATTTACATTGGCTGACACTCGACCCTATAATATGCATAGGCTGACACTCGACTCTATAAATAATTTACATTGACTGACACTCGACTCTGTAAGTAATATACATAGGCTGACACTCGACCTTGCAGGTAAATTACATTGGTTGACACTCGAACCTGTAAGTAATGTACATAGGCTGACACTCGACCCTGTAAATAATGTACTAAGCTGACACTCGACCCTGTAGGTAATATACATAGGCTGACACTCGACCCTGTAAGTCATTTACATTGGATGACACTCGACCCTGTAATATACATATACTGACACTCGTCCCTGTAAGTAATATATATAGGTAGA
The DNA here is from genome assembly GCA_020271785.1 of Procambarus virginalis. Lineage (NCBI taxonomy): Eukaryota > Metazoa > Arthropoda > Malacostraca > Decapoda > Cambaridae > Procambarus > Procambarus virginalis. The sequence continues at coordinate 6,919,717 of WNGS01000411.1, forward strand.
CACACGACCCTGTAAGTAATTTACATTGGCTGACACTCGACCCTATAATATACATAGGCTGACACTCGATCCTGTAAGTAATATACATAGGCTGACACTCGACCCTGTAAGTAATATACATACGCTGACACTCGACCCTGTATGTAATATACATAGGCTGACACTCGACCCTGTAGGTAATATACATACGCTGACACTCGACTCTGTAAGTAATTTATATACGCTGACACTCGACCCTGTAAGTAAAATACATAAGCTGACACTCGACCCTATTAGTAATATACATAGGCTGACACTCGACCATATAAGTAATATACATAGGCTGACACTCGACCCTGTAAGTGTAAGCAACATATACATTGGCTGTCTCTCGACCCTGTAAGTAATATACATTAGTTGACACTCGACCCTGTAAGTAATTTATATAGGCTGACACTTCTCCCTGTAAATAATATATATAGGCTGACACTCGACCCTGTAATATACATAAGCTGACACTCGACCCTGTAAATAATATACATAGACTGACACTCGACCCTGTAAGTGATTTACATTGACACTCGACCCTGTATGTAATATTCACAGGCTGACACTCGACCCTATAAGTAATATACATAGGCTGGCACTCGACCCTTTAAGTAATATACATAGGCTGACACTCGACCCTGTAAGTGTAAGCAACATATACATTGACTGTCTCTTGACCCTGTAAGTAATATAAATTAGTTGACACTCGACCGTGTAAGTAATTTACATAGGCTGACACTTGACCCTGTAATTAATATACATAGGCTGACACTCGACCCTGTAATATACATAAGCTGACACTCGACCCTGTAAATAATATACATAAGCTGACACTCGACCCTTTAAGTAATTTACATTGTCTGACATTCGACCTTTTAACTAATGAACATAGGCTGACACTCGACCCTGTAAGTAATATACATAGGCTGACACTCGACCTTGTAAGTCATTTACATTGGATAACATTCGGCCCTATAATATACATAAGCTGACACTCGACCCTGCAATATACATAAGTTGACACTTGACCCTGTAAGTAATATATATTGGCTGACACTCGTCCCTGTAAGTAATTCACATTGGATGACACTCGACCCTATATTATACATAGGTAGACACTCGACCTGTAAGTAATATACATAGGCTGACACTCGACCCTGTAAGTAATATACATAGGCTGACACTCGACCCTGTAAATAATATATATAGGCTTACACTCGACCCTGTAAGTCATTTACATTGGATGACATTCGACCCTATAATATACATAAGCTTACACTCGATCCTGTAATATACATTTGCTGACACTAGACCCTGTAAGCAATATATATAGGCTGACACTGGACCCTGTATGAAATTTACATTGGATGACATACGACCCTATAATATACATAGGCTGACACTCGACCCTGTAAGTAATATACATTGGCTGACACTCGATCCTGTAAGTAACATACATAGGCTGACACTCGACCCTGTAAGTAATATACATAGGCTGACACACGACCCTGTAATTAATATAAATAGGCTGACACTCGAACCTGTAAGTAAAATACATAGGCTGACACTTGACCCTGAAAGTTATTTACATAGGCTGACACTCTACCTTGTAAGTAATATACATAGGCTGACACTCGACCCTGTATGTAATATGCAAAGGCTGACACTCGACCCTGTATGTAATATGCAAAGGCTTACACTGGCCAATGTAAATAACTTACATTGCCTGACACTCGGCCCTGTAAGTAATTTATATAGGCTAACACTTGACCCTGGAAGTAATTTGTATAGGCTGACACTCGACCCTCTAAGTAATTTATATTGGCTGACACTCGACCCTATAATATACATAGGCTGACACTTCATCCTGTAAGTAATTTATATAGGCTGATAGTCGACCCTGTAAGTAATTTGCATTGGCTGACACTCGACCCTATAATATGCACAGGCTGACACCCGACCCTATAAATAATTTACATTGACCGACACTCGACCTTGTAAGTAATTTATATAGGCTGACTCTCGACCTTGTAAGTAATATACATAGGCTGACACTCGACCCTTTAAGATTATACATAGGCTGACCCTCAACCCCTTAAGTAATTTACATAGGCTGACACTCGACCCTGCAAGTAATATACATAGGCTGACACCCGACCCTGTAAGTGGGATACATAGGCTGACACTCAACCCTGTAAGTGTAAGTAATATACATTACCTGACACTCGACCCTGTACATAATATACATTCGCTGACACTCGACCCTGTAAGTAATTTACATAGGCTGACACTCGACCCTGTAAGTAATATACATAGGCTGACACTCGACCCTGTGAGTAATATTCATAGGCTGACACTCGACCCTGTAAGTAATATACATTGGCTGACACTCGACACTGTAAGTAATATCCAAAGGCTGACACTGGACCATGTAAATAACTTAAATTGGCTGACACTCGACCCTGTAAGTAATTTATATAGGCTAACACTCGAACCTGCAAGTAATTTATATATGCTGACACTCGACTCTAAAAGTAATTTACATTGGCTGACACTCGACCCTATAATATACATAGACTGACACTCGACCCTCTAAGTAATGTACATAGGCTGACACTCGACCCTGTAAGTAATATATATATAGGCTGACACTCGACCCTGTAAGTAATTTACATTGGATGACACTCGACCCTATAATATACATAGGCTGACACTCGACCCTGTAAGCAATATACATAGGCTGACACTCGACCCTGTAGGTAATATACATAGGCAGACCCTCGACCCTGTAAGTAATATACATAGGCTGACACTCGACCCTGTAAGTAATATACATAGGCTGACACTCGACCCTGTAAGTAAAATACATAGTCTGACACTCGACCCTGTAAGTAATTTACATAGGCTGACACTCGACCCTGAAATAATATACATAGGCTGATACTCGGCCCTGTAAGTAATATACATTGGCTGACACTCGACCCTGTAACTGGTCGAGTGTCCATTGGCCCTGAAAGTGGTATACATTGGCTGATACTTGACCCTGTAAGTAATTTACATAGGCTAACACTGGACCCTGTAATATACGTAAGCTGACACTCGGCCCTGTAATATATATATGCTGACACTTGACCCTATAAATAATATATATAGGCTGACACTCGACCCTGTAAGTAATTTGCATAGGCTGACACTCGACCCTGTAATATACATAGGCTGACACTAGATCCTGTAATTAATATACATAGGCTGACACTCGACCCTTTAAGTGGTATACATAGGCTGACACTCGACCCTGTAAGTAATATGCAATGACTGACACTGGACCATGTAAATAACTTACATTGTCTGACACTCGACCCTGTAAGTAATTTTATATAGGCAGACACTCGACCCTGCAAGTAATTTATATAGGCTGACACTCGACCCTGTAAGTAATTTACATTGGCTGACACTCGACCCTATAAAATACATAGGCTGACACTCGATTCTGTAAGTAATTTATATAGGCTGACAATCGACCCTATAATTAATTAACATTGGCGGACACTCGACCCTATAATATGCATAGGCTGACACTCGACCCTGTAAATAATTTACATTGGGTGACACTCGACCCTGTAAGTGGTATACATAGGCTGACACTCGACCCCTGTAATTAATTTACATAGGCTGACATTTGACTCTGCAAGTAATATACATAGGCTGACACTCAAGCCTGTAAGTGGTATACATAGGCTGACACTCGACCCTGTAATTAATTTACATAAGCTGACACTCGACCCTGTAAGTAATTTACCTAAGCTGACACTCGGCCCTGTAAGTAATGTACATAGGTTGACATTCGACCCTGTAAGTAATGTACATAGGCTGAGACTCGACCTAGGAAGCACATGAGCACAGATGTGTGGATTGCTGAGTCAATCCCCACTCCCATTATCCTGCTACATTTTCGATGGTGGGATAACTTTTGGTGATCTGGCCGACAGTGGTTAATATTCATTAACTTGCAGTTATGAATAATAAGTGTTATATACTGCTTTCACAAACTGCTTACAGTCGTCATGATAATTGTGAGATTTTTTTCTAAGCCTACCTCCTTTAGAAGGTGGACCTCAAGTTTAAAGAACTGCACACGGTAGATAAGCATGAGTCCAATAGAAAAATGAAAGCGGGAGCAAACCGCCAGGCTCTCACCACTAGGGTGAAAACCTGTCCACATAGGCCGCTGGTTCCTCCTAATTAAACAGGACGTTAAAACCAATAATGGGTAACCGACGGGTTCTCACAATCAAATATTTATATTTGATGTGGTGCTATGAACTGGAATTCGAGTTCCCAAGAACAATCGTCATTACAATAGATCACATCAACATCAATCGTGTAAAGCAGAACATGGGTGGAAAAGAATGGTTGAAGGGTTGACATCAAAGACCGTTTTCTATAAATTAATTAATTTATTAATAATAAGAGACTAAACTACTTCAACATTGAGTTCACGTTATGTTAATGTCCATCCAGTGGCACTATAACAAACAGCTGAATAGCAACCCTTGCTGTGCGGCTGCACACTGAACTAACCTGAACAAAGGTGTGCCCACTGACGAAGCAATATTGCAAATCAAAAAAAAATCACAGACTAAGTTACACCACAGAGAGTGATTCGTTACGTTATTGTCTATCAAGTGGCACTTGCAACACAGCTATTCAACAGCCCCTCGCACTGCGGGCTGATTACATGAACTAACTGAACAATGATGGATGCCCACTGATGACACAAGCTTGCAATCAATATTGTCACGGCTTCACGGTGAACAGATACTATAATCACAATCTTACGGGTCCTCCAACCCTACAGGAGAGACCCACGTATCTAGGCGGGTAGTCCAACAGTGACCCCCCCTCCCTATCACAACCTAATGTGAACACTCTTTGCAACTCCCTGCAAGAAGTTGCACTGTAAACAGTAAACAAAGCAAGGCAAGGTGGGATTCTGAGACAGCTCCAGTAATCCCTAAGTTACTTTACTCTCGTTACCAGACGATAACAAAAGAAATTGCCTTAATTACAAAATTGATTTTGTGATTAATTATGTTAATTGACTGATCACAGCAGTCAGCAACAAAGTACTACGTTAATCAACAACACTTGTCTCTTTTAACACAAGTCATCTTGTTAACAATAACTCAAAGCCTCTTACATTACATCACACTTGACTCCTTGCAAGTATTCAGTGAATAATTCCTAATTAATGTCAGACGGACCACTAATTAAATCCCCATCGAGTTACGTTAACTAAGCCTACCACTAACTTGGTAGCTTCTCAACAGTCTATGTCAAAATTTATTTTAATGAGCGTTAATTACCCTAATTAACCCCATCAATTAATTAACTGTCACCAGGACCGATAATTAATCATACATAAATACGTCTCACTCCGCACTGCCTAAGCAGGTCCCATCAAACACTGTGAATTCACGGGCGTGGAGTTAATTACCCCACTAATTAACAAGAGTGCATCTTAATCCACTGTCATCAGACAGGATATGATTAATATAACGAGTTATGCTAGCTCCATGACCTCGCTTTACCGAGTCATCCGAGTCATCAAGACCCCTGATGTTAATTACTCCACTAATTAACATGAGCCACTAATTGCAATACCCCAGAAAGGTAATTAGTCTCGAGCAAATTACATTAACACAAATACTGACAGACTCTGACAGTTCCTCTCCCACTATGTGAATTTATGATGAGAATGCTAATTACATAATTAGCTAGAGTGGTCAATTAGTTGTCACATGGACAATTAATTGCACCGGAAACGTATCTCACCAAGCTCAACACTGTTCTCCATTAACAGCTCTCTCACTCATCAAGTAATGTGCAACACCTTATAAAGTTAATTCCCGTTAATTAACTCACTGAATCCTTAAGTCCTCAACACACTTAAAGAATACAAACCCCAGGGTACATAGGTCACACTTACAGTGGCATGCATAACAACATAAATGCACAGCCCACATACGGTTGCAGCTTCTGCAACACGTTAATTACTGTACCCACACAGTAATGACACATGGTTAGGCAACAACAAAAGTATACCTACATTACTGCCTCCTCTAATCTTGCAACAGTTGCAAGGGACTACTGTGAGCAATCACTACTACTTCAGCAAGACAATTTATGTTAATATAAAACACCATCGCTACGAGGACAGCTAGCACTAATTCTTGTAATTAGGCAATTAACTAATCAATTGCTTGCTCTCATTAAGTACTGTGAATTCCCCTGAATAATCAAAGGGACCCCTTAAATCCTCAACACAGCTCCTAGGGGCAGTAATATTACGTATACCTGGTTACAACACTACCCAAACCTACAACATAATGATGCCGTCAGAATACCCCACATGCTAATGACATCATTAGGTAATCAGTCAGAAATCACATTTACTGACTCACCACCCAACACCGTGCATCTATATGCATGCAAATGAGACACATGGGAATGGCATTCACTTAATCCATGAAAATTATATCACTAGGTAAATTATACCTAATTATACAGACCTCAGGGTATCCACTGACAACCCTACAACACTGGCCTGCCTACCTCTGCAATGATATAATTAACATGCAGCAACATGGCATTAATCTAGACTGAACGATTATATAGAATCGACAGAACTGGATCACTTACATGGTAAATCTCTACACTGACCGGTTACATACTCGAGTCAATCTACACACAACATATATCTATACACATCTACATGTGTGGTACCGTGTACTACATCCATCTCCAGGTGCATCACAACCAGTCACCTGGACGTCAGAACAGACAGCTGTCTCTCAGCTGCTTCCCTCGCCTGGCAGGCGCTATGAGACAACACAGCTGTTACCGGAATTAACAACAGTCCTGAAACACTGTAACAATTATTTTTGTACTCACGATTTCCACTCTCATTTCATTCATTTCCCCAGTCACTACCACACTTGCTGAAGAACACCTAGCTCGCTCCACGTGCGTCGACTAGGTGTGGCCCTAGGGTGTCCAGGGCAGGTGGCCAAGCGTGGCCCAAGGAGGTGGTCAAGGCATGTGGCCACCGCGTGGCTCTAAGGCAGGGGTCTCCAAACTATGGCCCGCGGGCCACATCCGGCCCGCCACATAATTTCATCCGGCCCGCCAAACAAATCCCTGTGTGGTGGTCTTGAAAAAATAATTATCGTACAAATGGCATCGCAGAATTATTCAAAGCTGGGGCTGCTGACTGGTGGCGCTCAGCCCGAGTCAGTTTTCCTCTCTCTCGATAGTGTGACGCACAGATACTAGTACTGGTAGGTATGTGTTGTGCATTACAACCAATCAGTTGTGTATAACTGTATATTGTGGGGATGGAGGGCGAGTGGGGCTTCGCTGCTTCTGTTTCAGGGAGCACAAACACTGTACAATATTCTTTTCTCTGTACTTTGACAATACCTTTATCTTAGTTATACAAAATAGCAATAATACTATTGTAGCCAAAAATATTGCATGTTTAAAATAGTTAAAATGGTAACCATTAAGTTTATCAACGAAAGCTGTTGCCATAATATTTACCACTTTATAATAATATGCTATGCTTTTTAACACCACATACAAGCTGTTTTTTTCCTGTAGAATTTATTTCATTTATTTTACCCTTACTGGCACTGATTTTTTTTTCATTTTTTATTCCTTCGGCCCGCATAAATATGGGAAATATATAATGTGGCCCTTACATTGAAAAGTTTGGAGACCCCTGCTCTAAGGGGTGGCCACGGAGTAGCGCGGGGCGTCACAGCGCCCCACCCGGGCTGAGGTGGCGCGCGGGGTGGCCAGGGTGGCCAGGCTGGCGCGAGGTGGCCAGGGTGGCGCGGGTTGGCGCGCTCATGGAGCTTGCCTCAATCTGGCTGGCTGGCGCCCACAGGCATACACAACGTGGATGGGAGAGCACCACCACCCACTACTTACCAGAGCATGCCTCGCTTGTACACCAGGGGTGATAATGGCGGCGGCGTCACCACATGGCCACAGCAAGGTGGAATTCAACTTCCAACAGGAGCCTGTAATATCACCACAATTACACTAGGAGGCCTTGCCCTTATTCCACCAATTGTCCCTTAACATAGACAGGATACTTGAACCATCTGATACACCATGAGGCCTGCCAGTGTTCACCCCTCATGGGTGAACACTGTCTCTTAGATATTCACTTGTCCCATCCGTACTCCTTGGCCCCATTTCACGCAAATTCGGCCTTGACACAACCGATGATAACAGGAGTGCCATGCATGATGAATAATAAGGATGACACAGCGATTATTAACGGGGTGGAGGTGGCAGCCGCCACCCCCACCCAGAGTCACCTCCTCCTCAGCTTGCCGCCCAGCTCAGACTGAAGATTTTGCCCAGCTCAGACTGAAGATTTTGGCGGGCATAGGGGAACTCAAATGTCCATCTCCCCCTACCTTGTCTTGACCAATCAGCACAAAGCCGGCACAGCCCTATGGTGCCACTTCCAATTACAGCCGTTCGCTCCTAAAACTCACCTCGAGGCCGAGGTGCCTAGACCAAACACAGACGCCCTCACCATGAGGCGTCCCGTGACGTCACAAGGAGGGGGAGGCCTAGGACAGTGGCGCCATGTCTCACATGGTGGGGGAGGCGACGTTCACCCCTCTGTCCCCCCACCTCTTAAACCGTTGGCGCGTCAAGTACCCTCTCATACCACACTCACTCTCTCTCCAATCCCATTTCACAGAAACAGGAAAAATTATGTAACTCTCTCTACAGAGCAATCACAGACCTCTGGCTAGTCTTAAACGATGGTCCTTAGCATAAGCTTTCATCCAACACCACACAAGTGCATGTAGTTTGAAAATTTCTTGTCTAGAGTCCTAAACCGATTCTAGCCTAATCTAGAAAACTAGAAAAACTAGCTGAGGGAATTTTCATTCCCTCACAATAATGTATACTTTTGATGTTATGCAACATACACCTTTGATAATGCTCACGGTCAGACCGTTATGTGCATCTGTTGGTGTTACGACAGACAACCTTGTTATGATGGACAGGTACACACACCCATGCATCAACCACCTGTCTATTTTATGCTGGGTGCGGACACTCGTGCATAAACCTTATATGAACATATACAAAAGATGCACAGCAATGCAACAAGCACTTGTGACCATGAGCAAAGACACACAGTAATGCAACAGGCACCTGTGACCTTGGACAAATACACACAGTAATGAAACAAGCACCTGTAACTATGAACAATTACACACAGTAATGCAACAGGCACCTGTGACCTTGGACAAATACACACAGTAATGAAACAAGCACCTGTAACTATGAACAAAGACAGACAGTGATGCAACAAGCACTTGTGACCATGGGCAAAGACAGACAGTGATGCAACAAGCACTTGTGACCATGAACAAAGACACGCAAATACAAGAATGCATTCTGACAACTAACGTTCAGTAACTTTTCGCGAGCAGCAACAACCCATTCTTATACGTGGCGCTGTCGGGAGTGATGGATGGCTCGGCCATCCTGCTGACCATTCCCCTGGCCACGCGTCTGGGCCGCCGTCAGCTCACCGGGGCGGCCTTCCTGCTGTCCGGGATCCTCCTCATCCTCGACCTCGCTGTCCCTACAGGTAAACCTTCAGCCTCAGTCCTTGGTGTAGTCTAGACGTTGTATACCCAAGCGTGGATCTTCGGTATACCATGGGCTTGACAGGTACACCTACAACCGTTTGTCTCCGATGAATGTTTAGACAGTTTTAGGTGTACCTGAACACGGAGGCTCTACATGTGAATTAACATTATTTAAATGTATTTACTGTATAACTGTATCTAACATAATTATGAACGGTTGATTAGTTCGCTGGTGAGACGGCATAAATCCAACACCTTCTCAAGATTGGCCTTAACATACGTAACAAAAAGCGTTCCCTAATCAGAAATGTATGAACAGGAGCCACCAACCTAACCTTTCCTATATATATGCATAGTAAACGTGAATTTTTGGGGGCCCTACCTTTCATAGTGCTTTGTAATTTGTACGTTGAGGACCATATAGCACAAATGAGATATCTTAGTTGAGAGAACGGATTTAAATTCCCGGCGAGGGTATTTAAACAATTACAAAACATTATTTCAACTGCAGCTTGGAAGTACGCAACTCTTTCAGATATGATAATGTGTGTTAATGTGTTCATTTATGATTACACCTCATTATTTTCAATTTTAATAGTTCTTATATTATGCCATTAGCAGCATTCTAACATTTTATAAGAAATACTCATAGACCTTCCCGCATTGTTCATGTGTGTTTATTTTTTAATTGTTATGCATAATGCGATCGAAACAATGACTGGAAGCATGCTTTATATCCTCCACCTCTTTCTGTAAACATTAACTCACCCAAACACTTAACTTAACCTTGCTTACTTTACTTTAATACATCAACTGTAATGTTATTCATTGAGAAATCCATAGTAGCCGTGATGAGGATTTGAATCTATGAGCAACGTATTTCCAAGCACACGATCCAGACAACTATTTAAGCCTCGACATGATAAAAGGAGTGCAACCTGGAGTACTACAGCACCCACGAGG
>WNGS01000411.1:6930423-6978022 GCA_020271785.1 Procambarus virginalis
TGTCCTTGTACTTTTAACTCCTTTAAATAGGACACACTAGCACGCCTGTTGGATAGGTAGCTCTTTATCCAACTCAGAAGATTACCTTTGATTCCAAATTCAGCAAGTTGCTCTAATATTATATCGCCATTCGCTACATCGAAAGCTGACTTTAGGTCAATAAAGGCTGCCAGTGTCCCATCCTGGGAGTTTACATAATATTCAGCAAAGCATGTTTGTGTGCTACACTTGGGCATGAACCCATATAGGTTTGGGGCCAGTTTTTCTTTGACCTGAAACATGACACGATTGAGAACAATTCTCTCCAAGACTTTACACACGCAAGATGTAAGGGAGATGGGTCTGAATTTTTGAGAGTTAGGTTTAGGAATTGGTATTATGAGACTTTGATGTCCATTTCTTTGGCAAGATACCTTGTGAGAGACTCATTTGATAGTCAGTCACAGTCTCCGTGGTGTAGTGGTAAGACACTCGCCTGGCGATACGCGAGCGCTATGTCATGGGTTCGTATCCTGGCCGGGGAGGATTTACTGGGCGCAATTCCTTAACTGTAGCCTCTGTTTAACGCAACAGTAAAATGTGTACTTGGATGAAAAAACCATTCTTCGCGGCAGGGGATCGTATTCCAGGGACCTGCCCGAAACGCTACCGTACTAGTGGTGTACAAGAATGTAACAACTCTTGTATATATCTCAAAAAAAAAAAAAAAAACTCATTTGATAGAGGTCAAGCAGAGGGTGGCTAGGGACATCATTCAGTAAGCTCAAAATGTTATAAGTTATACCATCCTCACCAGGGGAAGTTTGCTTAGGTTTTCCTAATGCTGATGTTAATTCAAAGGGGGTTATAGCAAACTGATCTGTTAAATCTGGTGAGGAGCGTGCTATTTCAATATTAAAGTTTCTGTTAATGTTGGTATGTCTTAAATGCTGCTGTATATCTGGGGTGAGGAAGAAATTTGTGAACACTAGACCATTCAGCTAGGAGCATGTCAGCATATTCTACAGGAGTATGATGAAGCTGAACTGGGGCTGAAGTTTGGTAATGTTTTTAATTTTGTTCCACATTTCTGATAATGTTGTAGTTCTATTGATACCTTGTAGGAATTGTTCCCAATATGTGTTCTTAACTTGGCCCTTAAGCTCGCGAAAATCTCTGTTGGCATTAAGGAATGCAAGTAAATTGTCAGCTGTTTTGTCTCGTTTATAAGAGTCAGCAAGCTGAAGCACTTTAGCTCGCTCTGCAATGATAATAGGATCCTCTGTCCATGAGGAAGAACGAGTGTTCTTTTTTTTCCTTGATTTAACCCAGGTATCATAATAACTGGTAATGATACTGACAAGATCATTGTAAAAGTGGTCCACTGAGACAGGTGTATACCCAGTGTACCACTTATGTACATAAGCCTTAAAGTGCTGTTTAAGAGTGTCTGGAATGTTAATTTTAACTCTAGGATGAGGATTGGACCTAATATCCGCCACATTGTATTCACAATATATTGCAAAGTGATCACTTACTAGTTCTGGGATGAGCTTAACGTTAACGTTACTATCTGCTAGGCTGTATCCAATCACATAATCCAGCCTACCCCCCAATAAATGGGTCTGTTTATCAGTATCATACACAGTAATATTATGATCATTAAGGTATTTCAAGAAGACCCTTCCATTATTGTTACACTGAACATCACCAAGAGCAGTGTGACGAGCATTAAAGTCACCCATACATAACATACCTGTGTTACCTGTAGGTTTCGGTAGCAGGTCTGCTTTAAGTACACTACATCGTCCATATATGTTATACAATAGGAAATGGCTATTTGCAGTTTGTAATTTGAATTTTTGATAATGTATACTATCACTCCTGTGATTTTTAATTAGTTTACAGATTAATCCACTCTTAATATACGTTAGTAAACCAGTTCCAATATCGTTGTTGTATGCTATATACCCAGGTATCCTGGGTGGGACCTTCTTGATAGTTGTGGACGTATATGGTTCCTGTAAACAGATCACATCCACGTCTCTCATTTTAGCATACAAGATTACGTCATTTATCCAAAGATAAACACTTCGAATGTTCCAAGAAAGAAACTTAAGTGTTTTTGTTTGATGAGCCATGGTTAAGCGGTAAGGGAATGAAGGTAACATTTAAGGTCGTTAATCACTTGGACAACATAAGTAATTTTGTCCCGTGTGTCCTGAGTACTTTTGTCTAGGGGGCGTCTAACCTGAGTAGGAGTTGGTGTTCTCTTAAACTCTTTACCTCCAACCAAATCAATGGTGTCTTGACGATCTAGTTGGGGTGCCAGTGAGGGATCAATGACTACTCTAACACCATGCCCCACGAGGATTTGACACTCACGTTCCGGAGAGATAGGTGAAGTAGCCTCAGCAGCTGCAACATTACCACTCACATCACTACTGGTGCTGGGAGAGTTTACTTGATCACTATCGCTAGCATGATTCACTACACCACTATCACCGGGCAGATTCGTCTCTAATGTTTGTATTTTAATTTCCAATTCAGTAATTTTCTTTTTTAACCAGTCAATTTCTTTTGTATCTTTGCTTGTTTGTTGTTTGTTTGCTTGTTGGAGCAAGGCCCTTTTTACAGCGTCGTAGTTGGTACATTCTTGGAGGTCGAGCATATTGTAGGCTTCACGAGCTTCATCAGTGAGCCTTCCCTGAACTAGCTCCACCCACTCTGCCCTCGGCCACTTCTTCAACGTAGCGACCCTTTCAAAGTGCTCGAAGAAGCCCTCAGCCTCATTAGGCACGAAGACGGGCAAATCCCTCTCTCACTCGGCGGTCTTCCTGCTGTGATGGGGCAGGTGGAGCTAGTCCTAGCTCAGCTCGCTTTAGCTCTACCTCCTTGTTTGCTTCGACCTCTTGCAGCTTCATCCTAGCCTCCAGCTCACGCTCCTCTCGTTGCAGCTGGGCCTCTCGTTCTTCCCTACGCAGTTGTGCCTCTCGTTCTGCTTCTTCACGCTTCAGCTGTGCCTCTCGTTCTGCTTCCTCACGCTTCAGCTGTGCCTCTCGTTCTGCTTCCTCACGCTTCAGCTGTGCCTCTCGTTCTTCTCTACCCAGCTGTGCTTCTCTTTCTTCCCTGCGCAGCTGTGCTTCTTCGCGCTTCAGCTGAGCTTCTCGTTCCTCTCGTTGCAGCTGTGCTTCTCTTTCTTCTCTGCGCTGCTGTGCTTCTCGTTCTGCTTCCTCACGCTTCAGCTGTGCTTCTTGTTCGCGCTCTTCCTTGCGCAGCTGTGCTTCTTGTTCTTCTCTGCGCTGCTGTGCTTCCAGCTGTAGCTTCATTATTTCCAGCTTAATGCTGCGCCTGCTGCCGCTGGATCCCCGGCTGCTGCCACCGATGCTCAAGTTCTCTCCCACACTGGCAGGTGTCTGTGTCCGTTCCTCTCCGAAGGCTTCATCACGTGCCCTGAGCTGTGCCATGATCTCGAGTCTTCTTTCTCCTACTTTGGAAGCTCTCAACTTTATTCCAAAGTGGTAGGCGATCGATTGCAGCTGTGCCCTGGTGCACTCCTCCAGCACTTGCTCGTCTCTTGTGTCAATAAAACTCGTCACTTTATCATCCTCCATCTTGTGACTATGAGTGAAAACCTACGCCTGATATCTAATACCACAAACGATGTACCACAATTACAACCTTTATCTTGTTCGTGATCCTGGCAAGGTCGCCAATGTCGGTGTTCACGGGGTGAGCAACGGTCTGCATGGACTTTATCCCTGATATCCTGTCAAAGTGGTCGTTCTGACGATGGCCGTTACTCACCGTAGTCCTACAGGTCTTCACTCGATCCTCTCGGCGCCACTGTACGCCCAGGAGAGTACCCCAGTCGATCCCTCAACCGGCCTCAGGTCGAAGAGTGAGTGGAGACACAGATTGTTCCCTCAATTTGTGTGCCCGCCCCGGCAAGGACTCTTACACTACTTACAAGGTCGCCAACTGGTGTTCTCAGGTGTCTGGTAACACTACAGTGGTGGTGCGTAATTGTGGTAATTGTGGCAAGAGCAAGCTCTATTAATTTGATATCAGGCAAGTAATTATTTCTATCACTCTGTCTTCTTTACAGCATTTTGCAGTCACAAGGTATATGGAGGGGATGATACAAACACCAAGGAGTTTTGGTATTTTACTTAAAAACAACGAGATATTTATGGATCAATAAACACATCAGAAACAAGTACAACAGCTGCTCTCTCCTCAGCAGATAATCTGGAGCACACCGAATGGCAACACCCTTCCACCCCTCACATCACCTGTCAAATATCAGCTGGTCCGCGCCCTAGTACTCGTGAGAATGATTATTGCTTGTTTCTCTTTGGCGCCGCGCGCCCCGTTTCTTTAACTTCTCGCGAACTACTATATTTACCATTCACATGACATATCTATGATTCCAATAGGACGCGATACACCACCTCACTGGTTTCACAATCAACAACTTATTCTCACTGCACTCAAAGCGATATTTCACTGTACCAAGAAGCTACACTGTTCTTGATAATATTTACTATGAATGCACTTAATCACTGTACTGTTCTTTGAATCTATAATTCCTCTTAAAAGGCGATATCACAAGTAATCACTTCACATGTATGAAATTATTCAATACACAGGCATATACATAGATAAATCATTAATCAATACACAGGCATATACATATATAAATCATAGACATCAATAATAGTGTTTATATAAAGACTGGGCTCATAGCCTACCACTAATAACTGGTTCACTAGTAATATATATAATAATCACAGGAAATAAATTCTAGTCACAGCAAATTCTTTAGTAGATCCAGGTGCTTGCACACACCACATATATATATATATATATATATAAATGAATACTGTGGGTGCTCTGTATAGCCTCACTACGCACACTGTGCCCTCTGTGACATAGATCCAGGTGAGACTTGCTCACTACATATAAGATACTCTGGCTAAATATATATAGCTAACTAAAGGGGAATTTGGGAGGGTAACTGTAAACACCTACTTCACCTATCATATGATGAGAGTTGAGTTGCAGCTCCTGGTCCAGGCTCTCGCCTCGTACACCCTCCAGAAACACAAGCCAACGTCTCAGGATGATCGCGTCTCGCCGCTTCTGTCCACTGCAGGTCCGTGCTCCTCCTCCACGCCTTGCAGGGTTGGAGTCGGTCTCCTGGCCATCAACTTTCCTCCCAACTACGGCAGCCAGCCTACGTCTCGGCGGTAGTCGTACGGATTCCCAATTAGTTTCTTGTCACTGCACTCCCAGTGGAACTGGCCCCGCCACTACGATGTCACTGTGAAGATATCAGACGACTCAGACGATACTGCTTAAGCTCCACAAGCACAGCACCCAACTCCAGAGCACTTGAAGCTCAATATACTGTCAATTCCCTCACCGGTCCACACACATGGAATGAAGGAAGACTTCTCGACGTGCTTGCATACAACTGGTGACTCGTAAGGTTCCACGGGTTTGTCGTCTTACTGTCCAACTAACAGGACCGTCGATCACACGTCCAACCTAGTTGACGAGTCGGCCAACTAGGTTCCCTCACAGTGGAATGGCCCAGCCACTCAGCTGCCTCCTAAACGGGTGAACTGCCAAGGATGTCACATACGTCAATGCCCGGTCCACTTCTTGCAACGCACCTGTCCCGGAGCACTTGTTGCTCAATATTCCGTCAATTCCTTATTTGGTCCACACCTGGGATGAAGGAAGACCTCTCAGAGTGCGTGCTGCCAACAGGAGACGCTTATATCCACCGGAGCTCGGGTAATCTGTCCACTTGACAGGATTCCTTAGTGCACGTCCTGCCTTGAAGACGTGCCATGTGAGACTGATGGCGCCAACGCGTCGCTACGGCTGGACCCCCCTGCCTATGTGGTTGCCAAGGCTGCCACAAAGGTTTTCAGCCATCAAGCGGCAGAATTGCTGAAACCTATGCAGCTAGGATTTGGGATCCCCCAAGGCTCTGAAGCGGCCGCTCACGCAGCACGAACATACATCACCAACATTTTTGACGAAAAGGTCCTGCTCATACTGGACTTTAAAAATGCCTTTAACATGGTCAGAAGAGAGGCAATGCTCTGCGCCATACTTCGCCATTTCAGGTCCCTCTACCCGTTCATACTATCTTGCTGCAGTGGTGAATCAAAATTGCTCTTTAACGAACACAAAATCAGATCACATGAAGGTGTTCAGGAAGGTGATCCTTTACCTCCTCTTCTTCTTTTTTGCTTAGTGTTGAAAGAAATCACCGAAAACTTGTCCAGCGAGTTCTACATCTGGATTTTGGATGATGGCACTATAACTGGCCCCCTAGACTACCTCATGGAAGTCATCAGAAAAGTAAAGGAGCAAACAGCATGCCTGGATCACTTCCTAAACCCTTCCAAGTGTGAAGTAGTCTCCTCCAACCCAGACATCATAAATAGAATAAGATCCGTCTTGCCCGGAGCCCATGTCATTAGGGCTGTGAACTGCACACTCATTGGAGCTCCCCTTGGGTCTAATACCATTGAGGAGATCCTCGTATAAAAAAATCACAGACCTCAGGAGGATCGAAGACAGGATTGGTGACATATTTAACCCCGATGCTCTTTATCTCCTCACTAAGGGCCAATCCCTTCCAGGGCTAACCTACTTTCTGATATGTGCCCATCTTATAACAGTTCAAAGCTTGAAAAGTATGACCTGAGGAAAAGTATAAAACTGAGGACCATGCTTGAAAAAATTGCCAACCCTTTCCCTTAATGAATGCCAGTGGAAACAAGCCATTCTTCCTGTCAGGCTCGGTGGCCATGGTGTCCACACTGCAGCCCAAATTGCTGTCCTAGCTTTACTGTCTTCCTCCTCAGAATCAGATGATCTTTTCGAGGAAATTCTACTTAACGACCTATGTAACATAGCAGGGATACATGACTTCCACTACACGGAATGCAACACAAAGTGGGGTACCATGGCAGACCCAGCACTCAGACCATGTTGAAAGCCAAGAAACAATCCAGCTCGGACAGCCTCCATTGTAGACAAAGAAGCCACAGCTTTGCTGGAGGCAGCAACACCCTCCAATGATCGTGCATGCCTCAAAGATGTGCAGGCTCCCCATGCAGGGGACTTCCTTTTGGCAGTCCCTATATCTGCAACAGGTACACATCTTGATCCGCCGTAGCTCCATATTGCAATCACTCTCTACCTTGCTGCCCCTATCCACACTGTTCCTATGTGTATTTGGGGCGAGGTAGATACAGATGAATACGGATTGCATGGCTTGCACTGTGGAAAATCATGCCGTTGGCGCTCACGACACGTCGAAGTCAATGACATCATTAAGAGGAGCCTTGCCTCTGCCCAGTGTCCAGAAGAGAGAGAGCCTTGCAATCCATTGAACCGTAACTCTGTTAGCTTTGGTAGCCGACCAGTGGAAGCACACTACACCCTTGGAAGAATGGCAGACAGGTGGCGTGTCTAAATTACAGACTGTGTTTGCGTATCCACCCTGGCAGCCACATACATCAACCTCTCTGTCGGCCAAGCAGGAGCCGCAGCAACACACAGAGAAAGACACAAGTCAACCAAGTACATGTAAATAGATCACCGGTACAACTTCGTTCCAATATGATCTGAGACCCTTGGTCCATGGGGAGAGAGTGCAAAAAGGTTTCTTAAGGGGTCAATAGAGTCAATAATGAAAATAGTTTGATTTCAATCAAACTTTTTTGACGAGTTGTACATGAAAAGGTTTTCATTTGGTCCAGGTCTCAGCATCGTAGCGTAAATAGGAAGAGAGAAAAAAATATTGAAGTAGGTGGAAAAAAATCCAAAATGGTCAAAAACGATTATCAAACACAAGTGTCAACTGAAATCATTTCTATGAATCAACTATCACAATAGCATATATTAAAAAATATATAATTATTTTTATTAAAAAAAATGATTTTTTTTAATTTGATTTTTCTTATTTGTTTATCGGACAATTTGCATGAAACTTATACACCTAATTGCACGTAAGCCTATCTGTAAGGGTGCCAATTTTGGAGAAAATTGGTTGATGTCAACATCAGCCACAGATGGCTGCACCTTAGACTTTATTTTTTACTTAGTTATATCAAGTAACATAAATGTTCACATAACTCTTTCATTTTTATTCAATTTACATGAAACTTACACCTTATATGTAAAGTTTATGTCTATAAAATATAAGGCCAGCGTTTTTTCCTATGTTCATTTATTGATTTTATAGTAGCAATAAACATGTTATATTTGCATATTTTTGGGGGGGGAACTTTGACTATTTGTATTAGGAAAACTGAACATGTTTTGAAAAATCCCCGGCCTCAGATCCATTATTATATGCTAATGTGTCAGAAAAGTGTCATAGAATGATTATATCTGAAACGTGTATACATGAATATATACACATTTGAAAATGTATAATATTCGTTGAAAAAAAAATCTCCCTCTCTATTTACGCTGCAGTACTGAAACATAGAACAATTGCAGCCTTTTTCATATAAAACTAGTAAAAAATATTGGTTGACATTGAACAACTTTTAAAAAACAATCTATTGGTCCCTTAAGGATCTTGTTTCCAAGCTCATTGAAACTACAAGAAACCCTAGAGCGGCAAGTTTTATCTTCCAGCGCCTCAGAGTAGCGATCCAGAGGGAAAATGCCCGCTGCATCTTAGCTTCCTACCCGGCGTCGGAGGAGTTCGAAGAAATCTACAGCCGCTAGAAAACCCACTTACATTTATTTTCTCTTAATGTTCACTTCTTATAACACTCAAATATGTAAATGAGTAACCTTGTATAATAAAGTGTACAACATTTAAAAAAGGGGTGGTAGGAGAAGTGAACAATTGTACGTATTCAGAGCTGAATGATTAATTATTCCTTCAATGTCTTGGGCTTGTCTCATGCGATTTTTAGGGGCACCTGATTGAAAATGACATGTCAAACGCCTCGTCAGCTTGGTCGACGTCATACCTATGTACTTAGATTGAAGGCTACATCCTTCGTAGGGGGCAAGTGTACATGAATACCGCGTTTGACTGCTGTAAAGGGTTCTCCGTCAGCTTCCGGCTGTTTTTAATGGACTGTAGTCTTTGTTTTATAGTATATAATTAGGTCTATGTTTTGGTTAGGAGTTATGTTTTTTACACCTTTTCGGATTATTTCTTTCATTATTGTTTTTTTTTATGTTCACTGTGCATGGTTTATTTGTAATATAATTTTATTGGAGATGCTGTGGTTTCTGTTCTTGATTCAGGATTGTTCCACTGGTCCAAGTGTCGTCTTATAGTAGTGTTTATCTTCTTGTTACTGTATGTAATTTTTCACCAACTCCTGTGTTATTCTTTCAAACTACCTACTCACGTTGCTCCATTCAAAGAAGTGGGTGAGGGCTCGACGAGTATAAGCGTTGAGAATACTGGCTTTGTATCTTTGGGGGCACTCACTCCTACCATTTAAGTATAATCCTATGTTTGTAGGGCTAGTATATACTAAGTTAACTTAACATAATACGCTGACGACTCTTACAGAGCTGGCCTGGATCGAGTGGATCCTAGTGATGTTTGCTTTTTTCCTGGCGGCGGCAGCCTTACAGGTCAGTCCCTCATTATCTTGCCCCGGACTCATCAACTTTTCACTCACATGTCTCTCACTCGACCACCTCTCGCATATCTCTCGATCACCCACATTACATTCACCTTTACCACGCTTTACTTCCTCTCTCACACCATGGCTAGTGGGGAGGGAGCCACCATGGTTGGAGGGAGGGAGTCACCATTGTTGGAGGGAGGGAGCTACCATGGCCATCCCGTATTCTGGGCTACTGTACAGGCTTTGTCCAGTCTGTGTTTTTGGGCGTCCGTGTCACTGAGCGCACATATGCTCACGGTAGTGGGAGGGACCCCCATGCGCATACATGACTACCCTCCCGCTCCGGGGCCTTGCTAGGAGCTTCCTTTGAATTGCTTTCCATATATGCTGCTGTCATGTCACCAATCCTGCCGCTTAGGCAGCTTGTTGTTTTTACTCTCAGCTTTAGATCTTTTTTAGTTATATATTATCCCCCTCTCCCTTTGTGTGCTGTGTCCCATATAAGAAAAACAAAATACAAAATAATTTCGTTTACATGTTATTATTATCATCTTAACTCTTGTGGGTTGAGATTGCCTTCTACCATTTTCAGATATTATAGTTTGTGTTGATAGGGAATTAGGAATGCTTAGGGGTGCCGTCTCGCCATGCCCAGTGGCTGGGGGGATTGGTGCCCTGAAACTACATAAAACCCCTATCCCACCCCCTGAAGTGACAAGAAGAGTTAGGGGACAAACATAGCAGAATTTCATTCCTGCTTCGTTTGCGAGGTCTGCTAGAATTTTCTTCCTTGTAGATGAAGGATTTGGTGATTAACTGGAGACTAAATATGGTCTCCACATAGAAACAGGTCCCCGCGGTGGTTCCTTGATCCTGGACTTGTACCATTTACTTACAGTCCGCTGCTACATAAGGCAGTTCATAAAGTCGACAGTGTTGAATGTTTCACGACTGCCTCTTACCTACATTTCATATCTTTCATATTCACAGGATTTCTTTGAAGCTTTAACCAACGACGTTGTTATCCAGACGCATAACATTTTAATCAGTGATCTCGGGTGACTACAAATTAGTTATGTTAGGATTATTGAAAAACTTATGGAGGGAGGGAATTATCAGGGGAAAGCACCAAGCCCTTACAAATGAAATGATTGATATTGTTCTATCAATCTGCAAATTGTTCTATTTAATCTGCAAATTATTTTTGTGATTGCAGTAACATACCGAGAACTCTAATGACATCTAAAAGACTTCAGACAAAGTAAAATTTACAGTCGCTATTCCATCAGTTATCATGCTGCTATGCAGGAGGAACCGCGTGACTAGGTATTATCTAATCAAATTCAGCAGTAACAAAGTAAGTAGTAACAAAGTCAGCAGTATCAAAGTCGGTAGTAACAAAGTCAGCAGTATCAAAGTCAGTAGTAACAATGTCAGCAGTAACAAATTCCGCAGTACTAAATAAATTCAGCAGTAGGAAAGTCAGCAGTAGGAAAGTCAGCAGTAGGAAAGTCAGCAGTAACAAAGTCAGCAGTAACAAAGTCAGCAGTAACAAAGTCAGCAGTAACAAAGTCAGCAGTAACAAAGTCAGCAGTAACAAATTCAGCAGACTTCAAAACGCAACAAGTGTAGAGCATAATCTGGTCTTCAGGTTGTTGTGGTGCCAACTTCTAGGAGTTGGCACTACCTCTTGAAGTAGATCTGACTAAATGTATTTTTTTTCAGCAAAACTTTTCACATTATTCACGTAAATATATAATTGATTGTGAACAAATTGAAAAGTTTAGAGACAACTCTGTCACTTATGTTAAAACATGTCCACGTATTTGATCCGGGATGACATACTGTATTATCCAAAATCCCAGGCAGGTACCCCAAGTTTACTATTATTAATAGTGCACACATTGTAAACTTTCAGGGCCTGCAGGTCTTCTATTTGTTTATCTCATGGATATACGGGATCAATAGTTACAATAATGTACAGTAATGTAATCACAACCCTTGTAACCTTTTTGTATATTGTGAAACTCGTGAAAACGTTGAGTAGACTGTTGATGTAAACGTTATCAGTCTGTAACGCGCTGCTTTTATATATCACATTAGTGTGATTTCTCTGTGTATCTGATGTTGGAGCGTATGGGGGATGAATCACATTGCCTACTCCCGGGTGCTTGGAGGTGTCACATGAAAAAGTAGCATGGCTTCTGGAGGGGCCTTTAGTCTTCTTGTGATTTCAGTAGAAACCCGGTTTTAAGACTTTTTCTAAGTCAGGTCCAGAGGTAAACACCAACGGCGTGGATTCTCTCGGTTGTGGGTTCGAGTCACCTAAGAGCTCCCGTTGATGAGCTCATGAATGCAGTAAGTTCCATAACTAACAGGATATTGGTGCTCATTTCCTGAGTCCAGGATGTACCTCAAATTGTTTCCAACACCTCTCACTGGATGGAAATGTGGTGCATAATTTGTATAATTAGTAATAAACTAGCAGTGCCCGGCCACGCGTTGCTGTGGCTCAGCAACCTATGTGAGTTGCTGAGCCACAGCAACCTTCCCTGTCCCCCAGTCCTCCCCAACATTACCCCCTCACCCGTCTCCTCGGCCTCCCAACCATTCCCCACTCCACCATCCCTTCTTCCTTCCCACCATGGCCTACTCCCCTGTCTCTTTGTCCTCCCAACCATTCTCCATTCCCCTATCCCCTCGTCCCCACCATCAAAACTCCCCTGTCCTCTCGTCCTCCCCACCATCTCTCACTTCCCTCCCCTCGTCATCCCCACCATTCCACATTCCCTTGTCCGATGCCAAGGGAGTAGGAATTCGTAACATATTTAGTATAGCGTGCATGTTGCTATTATGTGCAACAGATGGCGCTGTTTTTCAAAAGAGCATGTTTTTACCAGTCACAGGGATGGCATCTATATAGAGGTATATAAAAGGACGCGCCTATTCAAATGTAACATCGTGTCAAAATTTCAAAGCAATTGGTGAAGAACTTTCGGAGATTACAGCATGTGTTCCTCTTACGTTCAACAGATGGCGCTATTTTTCAAAAAAACATGTTTTTTCCTGTCACAGATGAGGGATGAATATAGTAGATATATAAAAAGACGCATCTATTCGAATGCAACGTTGTGTCAAAATTTCAAAGCAATCGGTAAAGAGGTTTCGAAGATTTCCTTCACATGAAAAACACATGAACAACACAGTATTTCAGAAAAAGCATGTTTTTTAACGTCACAGACGTGACATCTATATAGTATGTATATAAAAACCTGCTCAGTCGCGAATGGAACGTTGTGTGAAAATTTCAGAGCAATCGACGAAGATCTTTCGGAGATTAGCGATTTTGAACAAACGAACATTTTCCATTTTTATTTATATAAATTAACTAAACATAAATTATTTGAGGATCCGAAAACTAATCCGATTTTGGTAACTTTGTCCAAACACCTTTTCTTACTCTTACTGACCACCTTTAAATGTGTCTACTTTTGTGCCATCGTTCATTTTAAGGATTGTACATTCACCTGAGAAAATTAACCAATTAAATTAAATATAGCCCCTTAAATTTTACAACAAAAGTAAATTTCTTGTGATTGTCATAAGATCAAAGCACTTGTGGGAAATTTACCAGGGGGAATTTCTATTAATTTATTATTTATATTTTTATTTATTTGTTTATTAAATTAATTATGTTTTATTTTACTGTTTAATTGTTGATTAACTATACAGTGGACTGTATACATTAATTGTATCCCACAAATAAACTCCTCACAAACCTGGGGTTTGATTTATCTGACTAAATTGAAACTAATCAATTGACAGAAAATCCATACTAATAATTAAGCCACAGATTAAATACTGGTCAATTATCTGATTATGGACATGCTTAGCACCGTCACAACGAAGTTTCGCTCCCCACCATATCCGTTTTCTCTCGAGAAACGTTAATAATTTATACACTTATTGGAAAGGAGAGGATTTGGATTTATTTTATTTAATGTTATAAGTAATTAAATTTCAACACACGCAATTCAGTTCTCAGACTGCCTGCTTGTAGGATTTAAGTAAAGACGTAAATACGCCTGATAGGTGATATATATTATGTAACGCAATTTCACGTTTTCTTCACAGAAGATGGAGAATTTAATTATTATGGTTCTTATTAGAATATTTTAAGATTTGTTAAAGTTAATACAACAACGGAATTAAAATTCCCGGTGTAACATTAGTTAAAGACACTTTATATAAGTTAGTGGGATCATTTCCCACAGCACTGCATCAGGAAATATTAATCTTAAAACATTTCTTCTAACAGGTTTCTCTGAGATACTTTTCATATTATAATATGTTTTGGGACTATATTGTAATATTTCCAATCATTTTTGTGGTTTCATTCTATGCACCAGTTCAGGCTCTATAGCTTCATCAAGGCCCAGGTGAAGGTGACCGGAAACTGTTCGTAGATCAACAGCTTTATCCACTCATACTTTGAGTTTTGGGCTGATTCTTTTCTTTTGGTAATTTTCTTTTAAACTTAAACTTAAAGAACTGTTTTTATTTATGGAGCTTTACTATTATTTAACATTAATTAACTTGCTTGGTCACACGATCCTCAGATCATTTGTTAGACCAAGTGAAGAACAAACACAGATACAATAATTTAAGTAACTGATGAGAACATAAAAGCCTTTCACACTTCCCGTATGTGTATACACAATTATACACAAATATTTTTGGTCTTCAAAACTCTTCACGACCCAGTTTTCTTCAGCAATCTAATACATCCCATCCCATCCATAATGGGTGCCGGTCAGCCGAGCGGACAGCACGTTGGACTTGTGATCCTGTGGTCCTAGGTTCGATTCCAGGCGCCGGCGAGAAACAATGGGCAGAGTTTCTTTCACCCTTTGCCCCTGTTACCTAGCAGTAAAATAGGTACCTAGGTGTTAGTCAGCTGTCACGGGCTGCTTCATGGGGGTGGAGGCTGTTACCAGATCGTTCGTTACGGCTCGTAACCCTGTACAGCATTAAGAAACTTGTTGTCTAGGGACATGTTAGAATTGCTGTAATATAGAGCGGGTCACTAGTGTAACCACATGATTGGCACAAGCAAGAATAAAGTATTTATCCCTTAGGACTAAGAAATATACATATAAATTATATTATATATATTAACAATAATTTTAATACAATATTACATAAAAAGCACAGATGGACAAGATCACTTATAAAAGCAAATTAAAGTATCGTCTCTCCTATAATATAAATGTATGTATGGCAAAACAAATATTAACAGACTTATCTCCAAGTTGTTATCTCTCCTGTCCCGTGCGAGTTACTGACTACTTAAACTGCGGGAGTCAAAAACATTGCTTCTGCCCCGCGGAAAATTGCCAAACTAACATTATTTAATTAAACTTACATGGAGCAAAATAATGTGACAAGAGTAATCTTAAAGTAACTTAGTAAATGGTCAGAATAACATGCATAACAAAAATAATGTAATTATTAATACATGCAGTAATTAAAATAAATTAACAAAGGGAAATATTGGCAACGCTCCCCCGCCACCAGGAACTAGAAGTTTCTCACGGAATGTTGCCCCCCAATGTTCAAACAATTACAGAATTCCCATCAGTGATTCCTACTGATGATCATAGATAAAACCACTTTCCCACGAAATCAACCGTGAACCAACAAAGAATATAATCGTTCCCACGGGTGGAAAAGTTAGGCCTAATTCAACATATTAATCAGGCAACACATATCTTACATACAAGTAAAGAATATTTAGATGTACATATAATCAGATAAAACAAGGCATATATAGAAGTACAAATTAATGTAGAAGTACAAATTAAATGTATTTAATTACGTAGCTATAGAGGTACGTAACACTTCCACCTCCAAGAAAAAAAAAATGCAATGGATTGAAGATCAATGGCATTTTTTCTGAAGTAAAAATGTTAAGCACAAAAAAAAACATTTATGGTACATCAAAACTTCTTGATAAAGCATCAGCAATAACATTCTGCCTGCCTGGAATATGTTTGATCTCAACATTAAATTCTTGCAAAAATAAGGACCAGCGCTTTTGCGCTGGTCCTTATTTACGTTGGTTCTTAACTTTCATCATATTTATAAAGATAAGGGGATTGTGGTCTGTAAATACTAACACTTTGTTTCCTGACAGATAAATTTCAAACTTCTTAATTGACAATATAAGACCCAATGCCTCCTTTTCTACCACTGAATAATTTTTCTGAGCTGCATTAAATTTTCTTGAATAATAATACACAGGATGTTCAATATTATCTAAACCAACTTGAATCAACACAGCCCCTATACCAACATCTGACGCATCAATGTGTAATATGAAAGGTTTATCAAATTGGGGACTAGCAAGAACAGGTGATGTATACAATACGCCCTTTAGGTTCTGAAAAGCATTCTGACAATCTTGTGTCCACTGAAACTTTACATGCTTGCGTAACACATATTGAGCATGTCCAATTGATTCAATACATTCCTCTAACAGAGGTAAGGGAAAAACGTCCACAGTAGTGTGTTTGTTCAGTTTACGATAATCAACACACAATCTCCAGGTTCCTCCTGGTTTTGGCACTAATAAACACGGAGAGCTCCAAGTACTTTGACTTGGCCGAATGAAATTATGCTGGAGCAGATAGTCCACTTCTGCTTGTAGAATCTTCCTCTTTTCGGGATTCACTCGGTACGGATGTTGTCGAATGGGTGTGTTGTCCAGGAGCTGAATGTCGTGGGTGATGAGGTGGGTCTGAGTGGGAACCTCCCCAAACAGAGATGTATGGTTGTCCAGCAGAACCTGGAACTCATCACGTTGCTCCTCCTGTAAATGACATAGCATCTCCCTGCCATTGGAACTGGAACTGAGAAGTTGAATATTAACATCATTTCCCTCACTGCAATGATCCTCTGGTGTGTACTCTTTCCGACTAAAACAAGTTACTACACCTGGTCCAACATAAGCTTTTAATCTGTTAATGTGCACAGTCATTTGGGGTTCTGAAAGATTAGGGTTAATTATTTTATAAGTTAGGTCTCCCACCTTCTCTACCACTTGGTAGGGTCCTGCAAACTTATGGGACATGGAAGTCCCCAAACGAGGTTTCAACACCAACACCAAATCTCCGACAGCAAACGACCTGAGTTTAGCCTTGAACTTCTTGTCATATCGTAATTTCATGGCTTGTTGAGTTCTTCCCAGATGTTCTTTCGCCAACTCACGAGCCCGACACAACTTGTCCTTGACCTTACTCAAGTACAAATCACTCTGATGAACAGAGACATCTCCCAACAACTTTTCGTGGAGCATTTTAAGAGGACCTCTCACTTGGTGAACAAACACGAGTTCAAAAGGTGAACATCCCAAAGACTCTTGTAACCCTTCTCTCGCAGCAAACAACACGAAGGGGAGATTCTCATCCCAATTACATGGATAAGTCTCTCCGGTTGTCCTCAACATTTGTTTTAAAGTCTGGTGGAAACGTTCAAGCCCACCTTGGCTTTGTGGATGATATGGACTAGACAATTTGTGCTGAATCCCTCGGGACTCGCAAAAAGTTCTGAAAACTTTAGAACAAAAGTTTCCCCCATTATCACTCTGAATAACCCTAGGCATCCCAAACAAAGAAAAAGCGTTCAAGACACTTGATGAGATTATGAGCTTGGGTATTCCTCAGAGCATAAGCTTCTGGAAATCTAGTAGTCATACACATAAGAGTGAATAAAAACATGTTACCCGACTTAGTCTTAGGTAAAGGACCTACACAATCAATTACAACATGAGTAAATGGTTCATCAGGAACTACAATAGGTTGCAATGGTGCTCTAGGCACAGATTGATTAGGTTTTCCAACAAGTTGACAAGGTACACAGTTATGAATATAGAATAGAATAGAATATAATACAGGAGAAGATGCCCTTGGGGCGAGCATTGAAGTGGGGACAGAAGAAGATAAGGGGGGGTGAGAGGAAGAAGATTTGTAGGAGAAAAAGTGCCAGGGCTAAACCCAGCTGCGTGTCTTTTGGATGCGGCGTTCGAGGCAGGGACTCATTCGGGTGTTTTTAGCGACAAACAGCAGGGACATCACAAAACTCACAACATCTCAGTGATTGGCTCAAGAGCGTCAGGGCTGAACTTTTACGGATGGTTTGTGCTGGTTGTTGAGAGCTGAATATGTATGATAGTGGATGCTGGGTGTTTAGATCTAAAGTTTATCGAAATATAGAGATAGGAGGAGGATCATGGATGGTAGAGAAGAGGTCATGAGTGTGTTGTGGTCGTCTGAGAGTGTGTAGGAGAAAATCAATATGTTGTTCATGAAAAGTGAGTAGTCTATCAATTTGTCTGTCTGATAAAGTTTTCCAGTATACATTTAGGGCAGAAATGTTCGTACTTTCATGGAGACTTTGACTGGTAATAAACTCTTGCCATCGGGTGTTGAGTACCCATCTTAATGCTCTATTCTGTATTCTTTGAAGCTTTAGTTTGTTAGTACGTGAAGATAGAGAGAGAGCTAGTGGAGCATATGTTAGGAGAGGTCTAATTAGTGCTTTGTAAAGGTGCATTTTTGTGTCCGGTTTTGCATATCTGAGTCTGTTCAGTTTATTCATAGCTTGAAGAGCTATTGCATGTTTCTGTGTAATGTGTGTGTGAAAGAGTAGTTGTCGATCAAATGTGAGTCCAAGGACTGTGGAGGAGGGAGACACAGAGATATAAGTAGGATTTGGAGTGTATGAATAGAGTTTAAGAGGAATAGGGCGAATGTTACTTTTGCAGAAAAAGTATGTAATTTTGGATTTACTGGAATTGGTTTTTATACGCCATTTGTACTCCCATTCAGTGACAATATCAAGTTCTCTTTGTGCTCTGTTCGTTAGTGTATCAAGTCTGGTGCTGGTGACAAGGTGAGAGACATCATCGGCGTAGCATATGGTTAATGAAGTGTGATGAGAAGGGTCAGGAATGTCGTTGATGTATAGGATGTAGAGTGTTGGGGCAAGAACAGAACCTTGGGGAACACCGGCATGTAAGTTGAAGTAGTCAGAGTGTTGTCGGAGGAACTTAATTCTCATTGTCCTATTGTCTAAGTAGTTAGAAAGAAGTTTGGTGGTGATAAGGGGAAGATTAAAGTTGTTGCATAGTTTGAATTTTAGACCGTCATGCCAAACAGTGTCAAAGGCTTTTTCAACGTCCTTAGTGATGAGTGCAGTCTTGAATCTTTGGCGTTTATTGATACTGAGGTAGTTGGTCATGATGTTTAAGGCGTCGTGAGTGGACCGGTGAGGCCGAAATCCAAACTGTTTGTTAGAGAGTAAGTCATTGTCTTCTAGGTGGGTTCTAAGTCTCTGGTTGATCAGCCTTTCAAAGACTTTGCCAAGTGTCTCTAGAAGGCTGATGGGTCTGTAGTTCTTTGGGTCAGTGTGAGGTTTTCCAGGTTTTGGAATAAGAACGGCTGTGGCAGACTTAAAGTTGAGAGGGAAGTATCCAGAGGCAAGGGAGGCGTTGAATAGGTTAGTGATAGCATTAATGATAGAAGCAGGGAGTTGTCTAAGAAGGATATGTCCAATGCCAGACGCACCAGGGGCTCTACGACGAGTGCCCATGAGAGCTGTCTTGACATCAGCTAGAGTTAGGGGAGTCTGTAGTTCAGTGTTTGAATTGAGATTGTCAAGGTGGATGTTGACAAGGTACACAGTTATGACAATATCTAACCACGTCTTTCTTTAACTTAGGCCAGAAAAAATATTTACATATCTTATGGTACATATTTAAGATACCTTGGTGACCTCCCATGGGGTCATCATGTGCAGCTTGCAAGATCTGCCTACGATAATCATGGGGACAACGAGTTGGGTTCTAATCTCACAATCATCTGAAGAGGGAGTTCCCTTGGGTCTCCACCTCTCATCAGAAGTCGATCCTGGAAAAAGAAACCCGTCCCTTCCTCCAATGCATCAACATTATCAGGTGCCTCAGAAATACACTTGATTAAACTAGGATCAGTAGTCTGTTCAACACTTAAGGGCAATGACTCAGACTCAGCAGCGAGCGGGCAAGAACCTAGTAGCTTGATCTCTTTTCCTGATTGATCAGAATAAAATGGAGCCATAGCTACTTCGGCCTCACTCTCGACAACTGGTTCACTGGAGACAAGCGGGCAAGGTACAGATAGTTCAGCCTCCTCACCTTCACTTTCCTTGTGACTTAGGTTCGGCGGGGCTTCTACTACTGCCTCACTCTCATCATCCAGTCGAGTCATAAAAGAATCCTCAAGATCCACCTCCCACTCCTTTCCTGAAGGGGTCCTGGTCTTGGGAACAGCAACCTCAGTGAAATCAGAATTACTCTCACCTGTTTTTCCCATTGATCTAGTAACCACACAAGCAGGGTAAATAATATCATCTGCCTCTGGTTTAGCTAATACATTCTGGGGATTGGTTAACATTATGGGACACTTGGGCCCTGCAACCTGTCGGTTGCCAAAATCATTACCTAATATAATGTCTACCCCAGGAATGGGCAGTTGCTTACTTACACCAACATTACACCATCCTGAAGTATATTTAGAATCAAGATTAATTTGCATTAAAGATACAGGTTGTACTCTACCGGCAATACCTTGGAGAAGTACAACTTCACCCAGATCTCGGGTGTCAACATCAGCAAGTACATTTTGGGCAATAAGAGACTGTGAAGCTCCAGTATCACGGAGTAATTGAACAGTCTTATGGTTACCATTATTACATAATAATGTACCTGTGGAAATATATGGTTTAAAGTCAGCCATCCAATTGGGATTGACTGTAGTACATGAAGAATTAATATGTTGCAATCCTTTACTCATAATAAGACCAGTTGGCCGTAGTTCAGGATGCAAACTAAAACATGAAGTAATCACATGACCCCTTCTCTTACAATGTGTACAATGCTTGAAAGTGGGCACACTGGTAGAACCAACTGCAGGTTTAGAATGAGCATTACTAGGCTTAGATGATCCTGGCAGTGGAGTAACAATCTTAGTGTTAGTAAGAGAAGAGTTCACGGGAGTAACTGGCGGACTAGGAGTGGGCTTATAATGATAAGGAGTTCTGTGAGCATTGTAATTTACTCTATGACTAGACTTAGGTGAAGTGGCCGTAAACTGGGCCTTAGTCAACAACTCATGCTCATCAGCGAGCTTTGACAGCTCATAAATGTCTGTTATATTCTTTTGTTCTGCCATAAAAGTAGACAATTTGTCTGGGAGACAAGACAATACTTCTTCCATGATAAGAAGATTCTTTAAAGCATCAAACTCTGTTACTGAAAGTGACTTTAACCATCTGTTGCAATAGTTCGTCTTTTGACGAGTAAAATCAGCTATTGTCTGATCACTTACCCTCCTTAGGTTTCTAAATTTTTGCCTGTGTGCCTCTGGATTTAATTGATAAGCATTTAAGATGCTTTTCTTTACAAATTCATAATCAAAACTATGAGCGTCAGGTAGGGATGTAAAAACCTCCTGACTACGCCCCTTAAATTGAGACTGCATAATTGCTACCCATTGATCCCTTGGCCAGTTCATACTGATGGCAATCTTATTAAAATGTGCAAAGAAAACCTCAGGATCCTCCTCATTAAACTTGGGTAATTCTATATATTTACTCATCCTTATGGGATTATTATCATTATTAATTGAAACATTACTAGAATTTCCATGCCCAGCTGCCATACGCTGTGTTTCAAGCCTGATTAGTGTCAGCCATTTGTTGTTGAATCTCTAATTGTTCCTTCTTTGTTGCTTCTAGTTGCAACTCCATTAAAACTCTCTGGTTTTGTGCCGCAAGTTCTAAACGCCTAGTCTCAAGCTCCCTCTGCTGAGCTTCAGCCTCTAATAATTTCTGTTGCCTTGCACATTCGTTGGCTTTTTCTTGAGCCTCAAGTTTAGCATACGTTACTTGTGCATCTAACTCAAGACGCCTTAAAGCAATTTGATCACTTGACTCTTCTCTAACTTCCTCCAGACATTCTTCTCCTAATTCTTGGTTCTCAACAAAATGTGTCACTATGACTCTCAGAATTTGTGCCTTAGTCATGCTATTTCTGGCGGTTAATTCTAGCTTATTGGCCATATTTACTAACGCAGACTTTGTTAGGTTTTTAATTCCCTCAAAGTTTGGTTGAGCCAACAACAACAACACTTGGTCCTCCATCGTGATTAACACTTGGCACTTGATTCACAACAATAATAATAAACACACTGGCACTGCACTTCACTTCACTGTAAATTTTCACCACACTGAAAATTCGCTTGGCCTCACTGCACAAACAAAAGTTATAGGATGACTTACCTCAAAATCGTGAAACGTTGTTACTTGACACACAGGAAGGCTTGCATGGCACATGGAATAGTTAATAGTAAAAACACACAAGACACTGGTACCTAGGAAGGCAAGGTTAGATTAGCACAGTTAAGTTTAAGTGGGAACAATATTTCCCGGCACAGGCCCCCATAACTATGTTACCAGATCGTTCGTTACGGCTCGTAACCCTGTACAGCATTAAGAAACTTGTTGTCTAGGGACATGTTAGAATTGCTGTAATATAGAGCGGGTCACCAGTGTAACCACATGATTGGCACAAGCAAGAATAAAGTATTTATCCCTTAGGAAGAAATATATATATAAAATTATATTATATATTAACAATAATTCAATACAATATTACAAAAAGCACAGATGGACAAGATCACTTATAAAAGCTCTCCTAAAGTGTTGTATGGCAAAACAAATATTACAGACTATCTCAGTTGTTATTGGGCGTTGTTATCTCTCGTGTCCCGTGTTATCTGGTTGCTTTCCGGCTCTGACGATATCCGCCGGTGCCCCAACGTCCCGGCGTTCGTCTTCTGCCTGGGCCGATGTTGGTGACTTCAGTGACTGTGGGTCTTTGGGTGTTGATGGTGTGGATACGGATACGTCGATGTCTCCCAGTTCGTGGTGCGGAGGTCCATGTGCCTGCTGGTGCCTGTGTCTCGGACGTACCTTCGGTTCTTTCTCGCCGGGGGGACTCTCTGCAGTGGGGGGGTGGCTTCCGCTGCCAGGGCGGTGCAGACTCTGGTGCTGGGTATGCCCTGGTGGTGACGTTATGGAAGGATGCGCACCATCCGGGTTCCCTGCTGTCGTCTGGTGTGAGCCCAGGGCGCGGGTGCCCCTGTGGTGCGGGTGTGCGTTGGGGCCCTGGGGGACGTGTTGCCGGCGTCTGTGATGCCGCCGGGTCACTGGTCGGAGATTGCCGAGTTACTGCTGTCTGACGGACCGGAGTACTTTCATGGTTGGCAAGTTCCCTTCCTGTGGGGGCGAGTAGCGACTTCTCGCCTCATGAGTACTACCATCTGGGTCCCCTGTTTGCAGGTGTTTGTTGCCCCGGTTCCGGATGTTATGGCCTCCCCGGTGGATGAACGAGACCCTTGGCAATGGGTGCTCTGGGAGGCGTTCAATATACGGTTCCTGCGGGCCAGGTTTCCGGGCCCGCGGAAACCTGGCCCGCGGGAAATGTGCTCTGATTTCCTGTGTATTTGCTCTATGACATGCTGTGTGCCCCTCTGGCTGTTTGTTTACCCTGTTATATTCTGTGCTTCTGCCTCTCCCTTTGTGCGTTTCTTTGCCGTATGGCATATTAGTTTCTAGTGCTTGGCGTCACTCGTTTCGTGTTTTGGCATGGCGTTTCGCCTTTCCTGGCTTCGCGATTCACCCTTCACGGGTACGCCGGGGCGCATCCGATCCCACGATCGTCGTCGCCCCTACCTCAACCACAACAAACAAAGATCAAAAGTGATTCCATGCACACGCCAAATCCACTGATTATGAATGAAAAACGGTTTACACACGACTCACAACTGATTTCGTTCGAACACTTCTGGAACAAGTGCTTCCCTGACGAATTTTGTTCGAACCACAATGCTGTAAATGCTCACTCACGTACTACAAATACAAATAATCGCCAATAAAACCTAAACACGGAACCTAACCTAACCTATGCATATATATACACAATATGCTAATATATGAAAATATTAATTTATATTTGAGAAAATTCCTGTTTTGAATGAACAGGCTGTAAAAATTTATGAATGCGTCTGTGGGGTTGAACCACTGGATGGAGTGGACTTGGGTCGAGGACGGGATGCTTCATGGCCTGAACGATATAAACACCTTCTGTGAAACGCAACTTTATAATTGAGGAGGATACACCTCTCAACAACCCATCAGTGGAGACTTAATTTGTCCCTTCAACCACTCCTTCTACCACTTAACATGCAAGAGCTACTCCAGTCAACGATTTAGTCTAGATACACCAGCCAGAGTACAGGGGCCAGATTCACGAAGCCGTTTACGCAAGAACTTACGAACCTGTACATCTTTCCTGAATCTTTGGCGGCTTTGTTTACAATTATTAAACAGTTAAATGAGCTCCGATGTACCAGGAGGCTATTTATAACAATAACAACAGTTAATTGGACGTTTTCATGCTTGTAAACTGTTTAATAAATGTCACCAAAGCCGTCAAAGTTCGAGGAAAGATGTACACGTTCGTAAGTACTTGCGTAAGTTCTTTGTGAATATGACCCCAGCCTCTTGGAGCTCACTGCATGTGATGTAACTCTCCGTCTGTAGATTTTGTTCCTCAACCTCAACTGTCCGTCCACAGACGAGTCCTTCGTGAATTCTCGATATTAGGTAACAGCGACAGCCAACCAAACTGCGGGCCGACCTCAGAGACACATTCAACCATTTTAATGTTCTGTGTTAGAGATCGTTTTCTTTTGATACAAAAATTATAAGTATTATATTGGAATTTTGTCTCTAGTTAACCATGAGTTAGGTGTTTAGTGTCTGTTGGAAATTTTATGTATTTGTAGCACATCGGTAAGGAATTTATTGAGATGCGATTCGAACCTGTCCAAGCAGTTCTTTCCCATCTTGCAGTTGAACCCAAAGACGCACTCATCAATTTAATAGAATTATATGTATTGTATATTAACATTTTTGTTTCAATATAAATTCTTTATATTATATATTACAATTATATCTATAGTTCGGTGTAGGTTAGTTTAGGAGTTTAGGTTCTTGTAACACTTATAAACAATTGCAGTACTTTGGCTTAGCATTTCTATCTGTCTCAAATTAAGCTCGTCCAGACGGTGGCCAACCCAAATACGCATTCTTAAATTTTAAGAATGTGTATTTGTTATTATATAAATCTCTAGTATTAGGATATATTATTTCATAGTAGAATGCTGAATAGTTAGGGGGGCAGACGTGTTGCCTAGCTTCGGTGGGGGCAGACGTGTTGCCTCGGCGCTCCGGCAGTTGGTGATTGTTGTCGGAAAATCTGACACCATTTAATAATATTACATGCAATTGCAGATAATATTGCTGCCATTGTATCCAAAGGTAACCCATAGAAAATGTAACTTATAGGGGAATTTTCCGTCTATAGAAACGGGATATCATTAACACATACAATTATAAATTCACCAGCTATTGTGTTGGAATTATTCTTAAATACATTAGTCTTTGGACTTTTACATCATAAAACATCTCATTTTAATTAACTTAATTATTAGTATCAAAATAGAGTAAATGTGACCCTTCTATCACTTAATGATATCTGGACAAAGTCGGCCAGGTGTCAGTAACGTATAAGGAGTGGTCAGCCATTGTTGTTAAGACCAGAGGCAGGGGGTAAACTCGGCTCCTATTTAAGCCATTGTTATTAAGACCAGAGTCGTTGGAGCGAGTAACAGCTCCTATAAATTCTCTTGGACGGTGTTATGGAAGATCAGAGTAGTGATCTGCCATCATCAACACGCTGTCAACAATCTCAAGGGAAGTGTTTTTCTGAAACCCGTTTATCTAATCATTTTTGGCCATTAATGTTAGGTAGATATTGGGGAACCGGTTAGAACACGAATGATCGACTCTAATAAGGTAATTAAGCCTTGGTCCTTTTTATATATAATATACAGTGTTTTCTCTGATATAGCTGTCAAATATTAGGATTCAGGCTTTACAGCTAGTGCCTTTGACAGGTCAAGAAGAGGAAGCAAACTTTTTGAATCAGTTACTATGGGTGATGGAAGCTGCCTCAAAATAGGATAATTTGGTGTCTAGATCCTAGTTATACCTGGTGAACTAAGCCTGCTGTGTAATAAGATAAGGAACCTCCTCAATGTATACTAATATATGTAGTTTAATACTGTAGTTTCATTGGCTGCATATATATAAATTCAATATAAACCCCCCCTAATGTGTAAGAATCGATTTGTGAGATTATTGCAGAAATACAATCCACTCAACATCATACCAATTGCTATCGAAGTATATTAAATAACGTAAATACAAATTTTATATAAATCCATATAAATTAAATAAATATAAATCTCACAGGTCGGTTCCCGCAATTGTTTGCTCGTTTGGTCGGTTGGGGGTGGGTATGTCTCTGCACGCCTGTGCTGACGTGG
Source organism: Procambarus virginalis (assembly GCA_020271785.1). Taxonomy (NCBI): domain Eukaryota; kingdom Metazoa; phylum Arthropoda; class Malacostraca; order Decapoda; family Cambaridae; genus Procambarus; species Procambarus virginalis. Next base: position 6,956,594 of record WNGS01000411.1, read on the forward strand.
CGTCACAATGGGGGGTCCCTCTACCCCCTGTCATCCGGGCTCAGTCTGTGGGCCTCGAATTCTCTGTGCGGGCTGGTTACCCAGAGATTGCGCTAGCATGTGATTTGCTTTCTGTCCCTGTGATAGCCATTTATGGGGTCGAGGTGGCGACGAGGTGAACTTCACTATCACCGGGTGATAGTGAAGTTCACGGAGGAGTTGGCGTATCGCGACTTTCTCCGTCGATACGAGGGGCAGACATTACCCCTGCAGGATGGTGCGGGCACTGTGACCCTCTCTGATCGGAGTGGTGCCCTCACATACGTCAGTGTGCATGTGGCTCCCTTGGAGTTTCCGGAGGGTCTGCTACGGCGGTACTTCGGCCGGTTTGGTGCAGGGGTTAGTGTGCGGGTGAACGTGGTGTGTTCCAGTCCACTTAAGGGTGTGAGGACTAACATTCGCACCCTGGGCATGAGACTCCGGGCAGATATTCCGTCCTCTGTGCACCTTATGGGTTACAACGTTTGGGTGTTTTACGCCCGCCAGCCTTTGATATGTTATCGTTGTGGCCTTCTGGGCCATCAGGCCGCTGACTGTTCTGCGCCTGCCGTTGCACCAGTGAATCTATTCAGTGAGGAGGATTTTTCGCCGCTTCCTGTGGGGGAAGATTCGGTGGATGTGGACGTCTCTTCTGCCGTGGACGTGCCCCTTGTGTCGGCTGTTGCCCCGCCTGTTGCGCCCCCTGTTGTTGTTGCCTCTCCTCCGGAGGTTGTGTCCTCGCCTGGTGATCGTCCTGCTCCGGCTGGTGTCCTTGGGCTTCTTCCGACTGCCGTCTGCTCGGACCCCCTGTCTTCCAGTTCTTCCTCTGCTGCGTCTGTTCCAGTCCCTGCACCCTCACCGTCTGTTCCGTCTGTGCTGGGTGCTGGGGTGCATGCAGCGCTTCCTCCTGTGCCTGGCTTGGTGCCCCATGTGGTTGAGGTTGCTGCCGTACTGCGACGTGCGTCGGTTCGCCCGGCTTGTGTTGCGCGTGTCGCTGAGTCAGCCTCCAGGTCTGATGATGTGCGGCCCGAGCCTAAGCGTTCCCGGCGTTCTTCTTATGAATGGGCTGACGTTGGCGACTTCGACGATTGTGGTCATTCCGGTGACGGCGGTGGGGGGGGGGGGGCTCCGATTGTGGTGGCGGAGGTGGTGGCGGAGGTGCACTTGCCTGAGGATGCCGGTGCCGGTGTTTCGGCCTCCACTTCTGGTATGGTGTCTGCGGATCCTGCTTCAGGTGCGTTGACTGCGTCGGATGGCTCCGGTTCTTCATGGGGGTGGTTCCCCCTACTGAGGTTCGTGGTGAGCGGGGTGGCCTGGTGGTAGTGTTGAGAAAAGATGCTCGCTCTGGAGGTTCTGTGACCCCTTCCTCGTTCCCTGTTTCCTCTGCAGCGGTCTTGCCGCCTCTTCCGTCTCCGCCGTCTCTTCCGTGTCTCCTGCGGTCTCAGTGGAGGTGCTACCGTCTCGTCAACCTTCCCCTGCTCTTGTGTGTACGACGGCGAGGCAGTCTCGGCAACCCTCATCCGCATCTTCGGTGTCGTCTGCTTCCTCGCAGGGCATGGTTGGCGCTCCCCGGCCTCGTTATGCGACATGCGTCAGTGACCTTAAGCGTTGGCCGTTGCCGCCTGATCTGGATGTTCTAGAGTTTATGATACTCCCTCGGACGCGCGCGGGGGATCCATAACCCTTCCGACCGTGAGGATTTGATTTTGGAGGCTTATAAGAAGAAGTATCCTTACGATTTTTCCCTGAAAAGTACGCTTCTGCCTCTTGAGGACTGTGTTCCTCGCATATGATTTCTTTGTATTTTGTGTATCCTTTTGTGTGTGTGGCTGTGGGGTGCGAGTAGGGTGTGTGTGTATGGGTGGGGTGGGTTATGCTTCCCGGTTCCTGCATGCTCTGGTTTGTGTTGTGGGTTTTTTTGTATGGCTTGTTTGTGGGTGTGCGGTTCCTGTGTGTTTGTGTGTCCGGTTGTGGATGTCGTGTGCGCTTGTTTATGTCATATTGCGTGCCCTTCCGGCTGTTGGAGTGTTCCGTCCAAGGTTTATGCTCTTTATGTTTTGCCATTATGTTTTGCCTCCAGTTTGTTATGGGAGGTCTGTTTCTTTTATTCTTTTTATCTTTATTATTGTTTGTTTATCGTTTTGTGTTGGTGCCTCTCCATCTGTGTTTGAGGTGTTGGTAGGCTTGTTATGTGTGCGTTTTGTTTTGGTGTTTCCCCTATGCTTATTTTCCGCTGTGTTTATCTTTTTGTTGTGTTTTGTGGTCAGCCCTTCCGGCTGGTCTTCTCTTGATTTGTTCCTTTGTCCGTGTACATATGTGTGCTTTGTACTTTGTGCTTGTGTTCTATGTTATATTTGTTTTTTGCTTTTATTGTAACTTATATGCATGCTTGCATGTAAAAAAAAAATAATGTTCTATGTGTTAGAGATCGTTTTTTTTTATACAAAAATTATAAGTATTATATATTGGAATTTTGTCTGTAGTTAACCATGGGTTAGGTGTTTAGTGTCTGTTGGAAATTTTATGTATTTGTAGCACATCGGTAAGGAATTTATTGAGATGCGAATCGAACCTGTCCAAGCAGTTCTTTCCCATCTTGCAGTTGAACCCAAAGACGCACTCATCAATTTAATAGAAATTATACGTATTGTATATTAACATTTTTGTTTCAATATAATTCTTTATATTATGTATTACAATTATATCTATAGTTCGGTGTAGGTTAGTTTAGGAGTTTAGGTTCTTGTAACACTTATAAACAATTGCAGTACTTTGGCTTAGCATTTCTATCTGTCCTCAAGTTAAGCTCGTCCAGACGGCGGCCGAACCCAAACATGCATTCTTAAATTTTAAGAATGCATACTTGTTATTAGTATAAATCTCAAGTATTAGGATATATTATTTCATAGTAGAATGTGCTGAATAGTTAGGCATAATTTAAGTTAGGTTAGATGAATAGGTTCTGTTGTCCATTATTAGTATTTGCAGTGTGAATGAATCATTTATAGACGAGCGATTCGAGCAGTGGTCGTGAACGAAAGACTGCTCGAGAAAATACACACGCCATCAGTTGTGAGCAACCCGTCCTCGACTCAAGTCCATTACATTCAGCGGTCAACCCCACAGACGCATTCATAAATTTTAACATGCTGTTCATTCAAAACGGGAATTTTCTCAAGTATAAATTAATATTATAATATATTAGCATATGTGTATAAATAGGCATAGGTTAGGTTAGGTCAGGTGTTTAGGTTCTGCTGGCGATTATTTGTATTTGTAGGACGTGGATGAAGCATTTACAGCGTTGTGGTTCGAACAAAATTCGTCAGTGAAGCACTTGTTCCGGATATGTTCGAACGTCAGCAGTTGTGAGTCGTGTGTAAACCGCTTTTCATTCATAAACAGGAGGTTTGGCGGGAGCATGGAATCACTTTTGGATCTTTGTTTGGAGGACGGGCTGGTTGTGAGTCGTGCATAAAGTATATTTCATTCATAAACTAGGGTTTACTGATTGGATTCTCGAGCATTTATTCTTTAATTGTTGATGAGGACAGGCTGTTGGGTTAAGGACGGGATGATTTCTTGATGAGCACGGACTGCTGGCTTGAGGACGGGATGATTTCTTCATGAAGACAGGCTGCTGGGTTGAGGACGGGATGACTTCAGAGATCGTGCTGGATTCAGAGCACCTTGATGTTCCTCTGTATTGTATCGCTCTCCCCACTCAAACTTTACGGGTCAATCTAGTCTTGCACCTTTGAGTTGACAGAAGCTAACTAGTGGCTTACACCCGCCCCAGAGTCAAGACAATGCCGCAGGATCTTGACAGTTTGACCGATGTAATGTTGGGCTTCATGGCCCAATGGAAAGTCATTAGGCCTACAGTTTGTCTCTGAAAAAATCGCAATATCCGAAGTATATATTTAGTGAACGAATTAATAAAAGTATGAATGTTTGAGTCTACCTGTCAGTAATAGACCAACAAATGATATAAGTGAAAGTTTTTGTATTGAGGAATCTTTAGTGTACTTACAAATAGTCAGTGTAATTATTCATATCGGAATTTATGATACATATATGAAACTGTTTATTGCCTTGAAGAAAACAATTTTGGTAATACAGATAAGGGAGACGAGGAGCTTACGGTAATGGACGCTGAAGGTGTTAATGATCCCGACATTTTTTCGGGATGAATGATGGGACGTGAATCGGGAGAAAAGACTGTTAATCAATTTGCTGAGATAACAAGTGTATAAAAATGCATATTAAAGTGACTGGAACGTATATATGTCTTTCGTATAGATTCATCAACATTCATTCTCACAATTAGAGGATTCTTTCTCATGCGATCTTGTTGACCAGTATTAAGGTAACTTTCATTACAAGTCGTACCAGTCACTACATTACATATCAGTCACTATTACATAGCAGTCATTGCATTACATAGTAGTCACTATTTTACATAGCAGCCACTACATACGAATGAATATGTACTAATACAGCCTATTCACAACCACTCAATCAGCTTCGCTATTGGTTACACAGTCTACGGGAAAACGATCAGGTTTATGGTAAGGTCTAGGATTCCATTCTGAAGTATCTCGTGGACGAGCACCGGGATCCATTGCCGATGGCAGTATTCTCGAGGATGGTCTTGGTTGGGTTTGCGCTTGTGGCCCATCAAGCCCTGAAGGGGTATTAAGGCTACGACAGTAGCTTACTGACCAATCAGGTATACTTACTTACATCAGGTATACTTCGTCTTATGGTTAGGACGAAAGTGCTCTTTCGTCCTAAGCATAATCCAAGATCAAAGTATATTCTAATTATATAAACATCACGAAGAAGAGATGTTTTTATATTCCTCTGGTGATCCTCCAAATATCCCAGCGACGTATACACTGCTTAAAGCCAACCAAACGAGCGAACAACTCTCTCCTTCAAAACCTTCTCCAGCTGTTCACATGTAATAGGTTCTGGCACTAGCGACCAACCTCTAACGCCAGTGCTATCTAGCTCACTAATGACTAATTTTCTTTACAGTGTCTTTTCACGTTACTTTACGATGCTGCCAGCTTCCTGAGCACGTTGAGTATAGTGACTTTGTTAAGTGATTCACACGAGGAGGAACATTATGTCGGGAGACTCCTGCACCTTCATTACTGCATGTGATAACTTCAACCTATCTCGCTCTTCGCTCATCTACCCTCACACTCTCCAGGCCTCACACTCTCCTAGCCTCACACTCTCCTAGCCTCACACTCTCCAGGCCTCACACTCTCCTAGCCTCACACTCTCCAGGCCTCACACTCTCCTAGCCTCACACTCTCCTAGCCTCACACTCTCCTAGCCTCACACTCTCCACGCCTCACACTCTCCTAGCCTCACACTCTCCTAGCCTCACACTCTCCTAGCCTCACACTCTCCTAGCCTCACACTCTCCAGGCCTCACACTCTCCTAGCCTCACACTCTCCTAGCCTCACACTCTCCTAGCCTCACACTCTCCTAGCCTCACACTCTCCTAGCCTCACACTCTCCAGGCCTCACACTCTCCTAGCCTCACACTCTCCTAGCCTCACACTCTCCAGGCCTCACACTCTCCTAGCCTCACACTCTCCAGGCCTCACACTCTCCTAGCCTCACACTCTCCTAGCCTCACACTCTCCAGGCCTCACACTCTCCTAGCCTCACACTCTCCTAGCCTCACACTCTCCAGGCCTCACACTCTCCTAGCCTCACACTCTCCAGCCTCACACTCTCCAGCCTCACACTCTCCTAGCCTCACACTCTCCTAGCCTCACACTCTCCTAGCCTCACACTCTCCAGGCCTCACACACTCCTAGCCTCACACTCTCCAGGCCTCACACTCTCCAGCCTCACACTCTCCTAGCCTCACACTCTCCAGGCATCACACTCTCCTAGCCTCACACTCTCCTAGCCTCACACTCTCCTAGCCTCACACTCTCCAGGCCTCACACTCTCCTAGCCTCACACTCTCCTAGCCTCACACTCTCCAGGCCTCACACACTCCTAGCCTCACACTCTCCAGGCCTCACACTCTCCTAGCCTCACACTCTCCTAGCCTCACACTCTCCTAGCCTCACACTCTCCAGGCCTCACACTCTCCAGGCCTCACACTCTCCTAGCCTCACACTCTCCTAGCCTCACACTCTCCAGGCCTCACACTCTCCTAGCCTCACACTCTCCAGGCCTCACACTCTCCTAGCCTCACACTCTCCTAGCCTCACACACTCCTAGCCTCACACACTCCTAGCCTCACACTCTCCTAGCCTCACACTCTCCTAGCCTCACACTCTCCAGGCCTCACACACTCCTAGCCTCACACTCTCCAGGCCTCACACTCTCCTAGCCTCACACTCTCCAGGCCTCACACTCTCCTAGCCTCACACTCTCCTGACCTCACACTCTCCAGGCCTCACACTCCCCTAGCCTCACACTCTCCTAGCCTCACACTCTCCTAGCCTCACACTCTCCAGGCCTCACACTTCCCTAGCCTCACACTCTCCTAGCCTCACACTCTCCTAGCCTCACACTCTCCTAGCCTCACACTCTCCTAGCCTCACACTCTCCAGGCCTCACACTCTCCTAGCCTCACACTCTCCTAGCCTCACACTCTCCTAGCCTCACACACTCCTGGCCTCACACTCTCCTAGCCTCACACTCTCCTAGCCTCACACTCTCCTAGCCTCACACTCTCCTAGCCTCACACTCTCCTAGCCTCACACTCTCCTAGCCTCACACTCTCCTAGCCTCACACTCTCCTAGCCTCACACTCTCCTAGCCTCACACTCTCCTAGCCTCACACTCTCCTAGCCTCACACTCTCCTAGCCTCACACTCTCCAGCCTCACACTCTCCTAGCCTCACACTCTCCTAGCCTCACACTCTCCAGGCCTCACACTCTCCTAGCCTCACACTCTCCTAGCCTCACACTCTCCTAGCCTCACACTCTCCTAGCCTCACACTCTCCTAGCCTCACACTCTCCAGCCTCACACTCTCCTAGCCTCACACTCTCTAGCCTCACACTCTCCAGCCTCACACTCTCCTAGCCTCACACTCTCCAGGCCTCACACTCTCCTAGCCTCACACTCTCCTAGCCTCACACTCTCCTAGCCTCACACTCTCCTAGCCTCACACTCTCCTAGCCTCACACTCTCCAGCCTCACACTCTCCTAGCCTCACACTCTCCTAGCCTCACACTCTCCAGGCCTCACACTCTCCTAGCCTCACACTCTCCTAGCCTCACACTCTCCAGGCCTCACACTCTCCTAGCCTCACACTCTCCTAGCCTCACACTCTCCTAGCCTCACACTCTCCTAGCCTCACACTCTCCTAGCCTCACACTCTCCTAGCCTCACACTCTCCTAGCCTCACACTCTCCTAGCCTCACACTCTCCAGGCCTCACACTCTCCTAGCCTCACACTCTCCTAGCCTCACACTCTCCAGCCTCACACTCTCCTAGCCTCACACTCTCCAGGCCTCACACTCTCCAGCCTCACACTCTCCTAGCCTCACACTCTCCAGGCCTCACACTCTCCTAGCCTCACACTCTCCAGGCCTCACACTCTCCTAGCCTCACACTCTCCAGGCCTCACACTCTCCTAGCCTCACACTCTCCTAGCCTCACACTCTCCTAGCCTCACACTCTCCAGCCTCACACTCTCCTAGCCTCACACTCTCCTAGCCTCACACTCTCCTAGCCTCACACTCTCCTAGCCTCACACTCTCCTAGCCTCACACTCTCCTAGCCTCACACTCTCCAGGCCTCACACTCTCCTAGCCTCACACTCTCCAGGCCTCACACTCTCCTAGCCTCACACTCTCCAGCCTCACACTCTCCTAGCCTCACACTCTCCTAGCCTCACACTCTCCTAGCCTCACACTCTCCAGGCCTCACACTCTCCTAGCCTCACACTCTCCTAGCCTCACACTCTCCTAGCCTCACACTCTCCAGGCCTCACACTCTCCTAGCCTCACACTCTCCTAGCCTCACACTCTCCAGCCTCACACTCTCCTAGCCTCACACTCTCCTAGCCTCACACTCTCCTAGCCTCACACTCTCCAGGCCTCACACTCTCCTAGCCTCACACTCTCCAGGCCTCACACTCTCCAGGCCTCACACTCCCTAGCCTCACACTCTCCAGGCCTCACACTCTCCTAGCCTCACACTCTCCTAGCCTCACACTCTCCAGGCCTCACACTCTCCAGGCCTCACACTCTCCTAGCCTCACACTCTCCTAGCCTCACACTCTCCTAGCCTCACACTCTCCAGGCCTCACACTCTCCTAGCCTCACACTCTCCAGGCCTCACACTCTCCTAGCCTCACACTCTCCTAGCCTCACACTCTCCAGGCCTCACACTCTCCTAGCCTCACACTCTCCTAGCCTCACACTCTCCTAGCCTCACACTCTCCAGGCCTCACACTCTCCTAGCCTCACACTCTCCAGCCTCACACTCTCCTAGCCTCACACTCTCCAGGCCTCACACTCTCCTAGCCTCACACTCTCCTAGCCTCACACTCTCCTAGCCTCACACTCTCCAGCCTCACACTCTCCTAGCCTCACACTCTCCTAGCCTCACACTCTCCTAGCCTCACACTCTCCTAGCCTCACACTCTCCTAGCCTCACACTCTCCTAGCCTCACACTCTCCTAGCCTCACACTCTCCTAGCCTCACACTCTCCAGGCCTCACACTCTCCTAGCCTCACACTCTCCAGGCCTCACACTCTCCTAGCCTCACACTCTCCTAGCCTCACACTCTCCTAGCCTCACACTCTCCAGGCCTCACACTCTCCTAGCCTCACACTCTCCTAGCCTCACACTCTCCTAGCCTCACACTCTCCAGCCTCACACTCTCCTAGCCTCACACTCTCCTAGCCTCACACTCTCCAGGCCTCACACTCTCCTAGCCTCACACTCTCCTAGCCTCACACTCTCCTAGCCTCACACTCTCCAGGCCTCACACTCTCCTAGCCTCACACTCTCCAGGCCTCACACTCTCCAGGCCTCACACTCTCCTAGCCTCACACTCTCCAGGCCTCACACTCTCCTAGCCTCACACTCTCCTAGCCTCACACTCTCCAGGCCTCACACTCTCCAGGCCTCACACTCTCCTAGCCTCACACTCTCCTAGCCTCACACTCTCCTAGCCTCACACTCTCCAGGCCTCACACTCTCCTAGCCTCACACTCTCCAGGCCTCACACTCTCCTAGCCTCACACTCTCCTAGCCTCACACTCTCCAGGCCTCACACTCTCCTAGCCTCACACTCTCCTAGCCTCACACTCTCCTAGCCTCACACTCTCCTAGCCTCACACTCTCCTAGCCTCACACTCTCCAGGCCTCACACTCTCCTAGCCTCACACTCTCCAGGCCTCACACTCTCCAGGCCTCACACTCTCCTAGCCTCACACTCTCCTAGCCTCACACTCTCCTAGCCTCACACTCTCCTAGCCTCACACTCTCTAGCCTCACACTCTCCAGCCTCACACTCTCCAGCCTCACACTCTCCTAGCCTCACACTCTCCTAGCCTCACACTCTCCTAGCCTCACACTCTCCAGCCTCACACTCTCCTAGCCTCACACTCTCCTAGCCTCACACTCTCCTAGCCTCACACTCTCCAGGCCTCACACTCTCCAGGCCTCACACTCTCCTAGCCTCACACTCTCCAGGCCTCACACTCTCCAGGCCTCACACTCCTGGCCTCACACTCTCCTAGCCTCACACTCTCCTAGCCTCACACTCTCCTAGCCTCACACTCTCCTAGCCTCACACTCTCCAGGCCTCACACTCTCCAGGCCTCACACTCTCCAGGCCTCACACTCTCCTAGCCTCACACTCTCCTAGCCTCACACTCTCCTAGCCTCACACTCTCAGGCCTCACACTCTCCAGGCCTCACACTCTCCAGGCCTCACACTCTCCAGCCTCACACTCTCCAGGCCTCACACTCTCCTAGGCCTCACACTCTCCAGGCCTCACACTCTCCAGCCTCACACTCTCCAGCCTCACACTCTCCTAGCCTCACACTCTCCAGCCTCACACTCTCCTAGCCTCACACTCTCCAGCCTCACACTCTCCAGCCTCACACTCTCCAGGCCTCACACTCTCCTAGCCTCACACTCTCCAGCCTCACACTCTCCTAGCCTCACACTCTCCTAGCCTCACACTCTCCTAGCCTCACACTCTCCTAGCCTCACACTCTCCAGCCTCACACTCTCCAGGCCTCACACTCTCCTAGCCTCACACTCTCCTAGCCTCACACTCTCCAGCCTCACACTCTCCTAGCCTCACACTCTCCAGGCCTCACACTCTCCTAGCCTCACACTCTCCAGGCCTCACACTCTCCTAGCCTCACACTCTCCAGCCTCACACTCTCCTAGCCTCACACTCTCCTAGCCTCACACTCTCCAGGCCTCACACTCTCCTAGCCTCACACTCTCCAGGCCTCACACTCTCCAGGCCTCACACTCTCCTAGCCTCACACTCTCCAGGCCTCACACTCTCCAGGCCTCACACTCTCCTAGCCTCACACTCTCCTAGCCTCACACTCTCCAGGCCTCACACTCTCCTGGCCTCACACTCTCCTAGCCTCACACTCTCCAGGCCTCACACTCTCCTAGCCTCACACTCTCCTAGCCTCACACTCTCCTAGCCTCACACTCTCCTAGCCTCACACTCTCCTAGCCTCACACTCTCCAGGCCTCACACTCTCCCTGGCCTCACACTCTCCTAGCCTCACACTCTCCTAGCCTCACACTCTCCTAGCCTCACACTCTCCTAGCCTCACACTCTCCTAGCCTCACACTCTCCTAGCCTCACACACTCCTAGCCTCACACTCTCCTAGCCTCACACTCTCCTAGCCTCACACTCTCCTAGCCTCACACTCTCCTAGCCTCACACTCTCCAGGCCTCACACTCTCCTAGCCTCACACTCTCCTAGCCTCACACTCTCCTAGCCTCACACTCTCCAGGCCTCACACTCTCCTAGCCTCACACTCTCCTAGCCTCACACACTCCTAGCCTCACACTCTCCAGGCCTCACACTCTCCTAGCCTCACACTCTCCTAGCCTCACACTCTCCTAGCCTCACACTCTCCAGGCCTCACACTCTCCTAGCCTCACACTCTCCTAGCCTCACACTCTCCTAGCCTCACACTCTCCTAGCCTCACACTCCTTAACCACACACTCCTAGCCTCACACTCACTAACCTCACACTCCTAGCCTCACACTCTCCTAGCCTCACACTCCCTTAACCTCACACTCCTAGCCTCACACTCCTAGCCTCACACTCTCCTAGCCTCACGCTCTCCTAGCCTCACACTCTCCTAGCCTCACACTCCTAGCCTCACACTCCTAGCCTCACACTCTCCTAGCCTCACACTCCCTTTACCTCACACTCCCCTAACCTCACACTCCTAGCCTCACACTCTCCTAGCCTCACACTCTCCTGGCCTCACACTCTCCTAGCCTCACACTCCTAGCCTCACGCTCTCCTAGCCTCACGCTCTCCTAGCCCTCACACTCCCTTTACCTCACACTCCCTAACCTCACACTCCTAGCCTCGCATACTCGCTTAATATCTATCTCGCCTTATCTCATTCGCGCTCTACCTCACTTTTGCTAAAAATCACGTTTATCTGACCTCATGCTTACCCAAGTTACCTCTTATATCCAGTAAATACTGTCCAGTATTTACGGTGTGCTGTTTATGGTGTGTTTTTACTGTGTGCTGTTTACTGTATATTGTGTACTGTTTACGGTTAACTGTTTACTGTGTACTGTTTACTGTGTACTGCTTATTGTGTGCTGTTTACTGTTTAATGTGTGTTGTTTACAGTGTACTGTTTACGGTTAACTGTTTACTGTAAAATACTCACTTAGTAGTGTTTGTAGGGGTTGGGGTTCAGCTCCTCGGTCCCGTCTCTCAACTGTCAATCAACTGGTGTACAGGTTCCTGAGCCTACTAGGCTATATCATATATACACTTGAAACTGTGTATGGAGTCTTCCTCCACCACATCACTTTCTTAAGGCATTCCATTTGTCAACAATTCTGACACTAAAAAAAATTCTAATGTCTCTTTGGCTCATTTTGGCTCTCAGTTTTAACTGTGTCCTCTAGTGTGTGTGTGTGCCCATTGTGTTTAATAATAGCACTTTATCTGCCATATCAATTCCTTTGAGAGTCTTGTATGTGGTGATTATGTCCCCCCCCCCCTAACTCTTCTGTCTTCCAGCGACATGAGGTTAATTCGTGTAGTCTCTCCTCGTAGCTCATAGCCCTCAGTTTGGGTACTAGTTTGGAGGCACACCTTTGAACTTTCTCCAGTTAGTCTTATGCTTGATGAGATATAGATTCCATGCAAGAGCTGCATATTCCTGCATTGATCTGACATATGTGGTATACAAGGTTCTTAATGTGTGTGTGTGTGTGTGTGGGTGTGTGTGTGTGTGTGTGTGTGTGTGTGTGTGTGTGTGTGTACTCACCTAATTGTGCTTGCGGGGGTTGAGCTCTGGCTCTTTGGTCCCGCCTCTCAACCGTCAATCAACAGGTGTACAGGTTCCTGAGACAATTGGCCTCTATCATATCTGCACTTGAAACTGTGTATGAAGTCAGCCTCCACCACATCACTTCCTAATGCATTCCAATTGTCAACCACTCTTACACTAAAAAAGTTCTTTCTAATATATCTTTGGCTCATTGGGCACTCAGTTTCCACCTGTGTCCGCTTGCGTGTGCCCTTTGTGTTAAATAGCCTGTCTTTATCTACCCTATCAATTCCCTTGAGAATCTTGAATGTGGTGATCATGTCCCCCAACTCTTCTATCTTCCAGCAAAGTGAGGTTTAATTCCCGTAGCCTTTCCTCGTAGCTCATACCTCTCAGCTCGGGTACTAGTCTGGTTGCAACCTTTGAACCTTTTCCAGTTTAGTCTTATCCTGACTACATATGGACTCCATGCTGGGGCTGCATACTCCAGGATTGGCCTGACATATGTGGTATATAAAGTTCTGAATGATTCCTTACGCAAGTTTCTGAATGCCGTTCTTATGTTGGCAAGCCTGGCATATGCCGCTGATGTTATCCTTTGATATGGACTGCAAGGGACAGGTCTGGCGTGATATTAACCCCAGTCTTTTTCTCTCTCTGACTCTTGAAGAATTTCATCTCCCTGATGATACCTAGTATCTGGCCTCCTGCTCCCTACACCTATCTTCATTACATTACATTTGCTTGGGTTAAACTCTAACAACCATTTGTTCGTCCACTCCATCAACTTGGTGTGTGTGTGTGTGTGTGTGTGTGTGTGTGTGTGTGTGTGTATACATTCACTCATTCTCTGTTTTTCATTCATTCGTATATGAGTGAATGAAAAACTTGGAAATTGACTCAAACCATAAGGAAGTGAAGAAAGAAAGAAGACGTAGCATAAGTGAAAATAGGTGTAGAACACATTGTGGCAGTGTGAAGTAGTGGAGCAGACCTCACGCTGACTGTGACTTCACCAGCCTCAATCTGTGACCGACGTGACCTCACCCCGGCCACAACCCTTATTACACTACGGGGGGGGGGGGGAGACTCACTCGCCTATATTGTGTATAGCAGATCGGTAAGGTAATTGGAACACCTGTTGGCTAAGGTTGTTTATTGCAGATCAGGAAGGGCATCTAGGTCAAGCAGTACCATGAATGACGAAGAGCATCTGTTTGCGGAGAAGCTGATAGAGAAATTTGTAGATAGGAGGAATGTTTGGATAGAGGATATCTCTCATTCTCTCGGGGTACCAAAAGTGAGATCTTTAAACAAATACAGGACGAGTTTGAGAGAAAAAACAAGAGCTTATGGACTATATTTAGGGAGAAAATAGGAAGAGTAGGGAAGCATGGGAAAGTGAATGTACTCGGCTTGCAAATGAATTAGGCAGGAATAACAGCATGGCTAGGGAAAGGGGAGTAGTGGGGGATGGAGCAGCGAGTGTGGGAGGGATGGGTGATCCAGGGTAAAGGTGACCAGCATGAGAGTGCATCACTGAAAAGGCGGTCAATTATCCTCCATGGATTACTCGAATCCAGCGAATCATCGAGGCATGAAAGGATGGAGATGGAAGAATTTGAGTTACACGAGATTTTAAGATGTATTAGAGCTGAGGTGGCAGGAAATGAGCTGGAAATCAGCGGCCGGATTGGACTTTACAACTGTAACAAGAATCGACCTGTCCTGGTACAGTTTTCTAATAAAGAGACAGTGGATTACATACTGCAACACAAACATTTACTCTGAGGTAGCAAAAACTATTATGTGTTTATTGATAGATATATGACAAAAGATGAACGGATAGCTTATAGGGTGAGCCGACCTGCACGCTCCCGGAATTCTACCCATTCGAGTGTTGTTACCCACCCTACCCTTACTACCCACCCCACAACTGCTTCCCAAGTCACACCCTCCCCAAATCAGCCCCCATCCCTCGCCCCTGCTTCTCTCCCCAACAACTCCCCTGTCCCTTCTGACCCCATTGCATTCATTTCCATCTGCTTCATCCCACCTTCCAATGACCCGCTCATCCCCTCAACCCCTAAAACCCGCCCACTCCTCACCCCTCCTCTGTCCCCCTTATCCCATATGATCCCCTCCCTTTGCGACCCTTCCACTTCTTCCTCCATCTCCCTCTTCTCCCCTTCTGCCCCAATGCCTACACCTACCCCTGAGTCCCCCCCCCCTTGACTAATACAACCTCTCTCCTGCTCTCACTACCCATACTCCATTCTCCCCTCTTACCCCCCTTCCCCACTATCCTTCTCCCCCCCCCAACCTCTCAACCTCTATCTGACTCTCAGCTTCACTCTACCTCTCAACCCTCCTATACCTCTCAGACCCTCCCTAATTTTCAGACTCCTTCCCTTCCTACCCCCAGACCTATCTACCCAGACCTTCCTACCCCAGACCTTTCTACCAATCTTCCTAGATGCCCAGACCCCATTCACCCCCCAGGCAGCCACCCAGGCAGCCACCCAGACCTCATTCGCCCCCAGACACCCCCCCAAATCCCTCCAGACTCCCAGAGAAAGGGTGAACTCTGGTACCAGAGTTTCCAAGAAGTTTTAAGGTTTGGTACAGAAATGCTGATGGGGTATCTAATAAAGCAGAAGAGTTAAAAGAGAGAGTTAATGAGGCAGATCCTGGCATATTTGCAATAGTGGAAACAAAAATAAATGACATGATCTCGGATCATGTCATTTATTTTTTCACTTTATATATTTATAAATATATAATAATATATAATATTACACTTTATAATATTTATAAATATATTTCACTTTATATATATGTATTTTTCACATTTATATATCACTATTCCTAATAAAGCGGAAATGGAAGTTTGAAGACCTGGAAAATCGGGGTACCAATGAGAGCACAAGCTACATATATGGAACTCTGACAGCAGAGGGGAGGAAGACTGTGATCTTGGTAATCTACAATCCCCCACCAAACAGTAGAAGACCCCAGGCAGAAGTATGATGACAACAACAAGGCATGTATAGACGAACTGCAGAGGGCAGCAACATTAGCTCACAGAATGAGAGCGAAACCGATTTTCATGGTGGATCTAAATCATGGAGAGGTAAATTGGGAATCTATGAATCCTCATGACGAGGAAGAAACGTGGGGAGCAAAGTTAGTAGATGTTATAGACAGGAATTTCCTAACACAACATGTGAATGAGGATACAAGGGAAAGAGGGGGGAATACGCCGAGCCTATTAGAGCTGATCTTCACCCAGAATGTAGAAGACATCGAGAATTTGAAACATGAAATACCACTAGGAACCAGTGACCATTATGACCTAGTCTTTGACTACATGATGGAACTCAAACTTGTGACCAAGGGACAAGAGGTCTGAGAAAGGAGAGTTGACTACAGGAAAGGGGACTACAGGAGGATAAGGGATTATCTCGGAGAAGTGCAGTGGGAGGAAGAAATTAGAAGAAAAACAGTCCAAGATATGATGGACCTAGTCATACGGAAATGCCAGGAGGACGAAGAGAGATTTATACCAACTGTAATGGAAAAAAGTAAGAGGGAATATAATAACCCATGATTTAATAGAAAGTGTCAGGAAGCAAAAATGAGCAGCAGGAGGGAGTGGAGGAAGTACAGAAGACAAAGGACAGAGGAAAACAGGATCAGATGCAACAGAGCTAGGAACCATTACATTACCATAAGACGAACAGCGGAAAGAGACTATAAGAACGATATTGCGATCAAAGCGAAAAAGCAACCTAAGTTACTACACAGTGTGACGGTAACGAGTTGGAAATGGTGGTCGGCAGTCTTCCAACTAGCAGGTGTCAGTGCTGGGCCACATAATAAATATTTAAAAAAAGAAAAGAAAAAAAAAGAGAAAAAAAAAGAATGACTGCATGGTTGGTAATCTGTGGTAAGGTAAGAAACATAAAACACAATCATAAACAATGTATTTTAATAACAATAAAAAAAACAAATTGAAATAAATGCAAAATCTTGGCTTAATGGTAAAAAATGTCAAGTGGAAAAATAAATAAACATGAAAATAGATTACGTTAATGGGGGAGGAGAATTGACATACAAAGGTAAATAAAATATGAATGCTGGAATATATGCACTATCTATAAACCTCTATTTGACCACACAAGGTGAGTCACTTAGGTGTTCATAGTATGAGAGCACAAGATATTCTGGCTGGCAGAAATGCAAGGGACTCCAACAATAACTGGCGATGACTTGTGATTGGCGAGGAACCGGAGTGGCGTGTTGGTTGGCGGCCAATGAGAAAGCTGGATGGCCGCAAGTCGCTAGTTAGGCAGTTGAAGGGTTCGACGCGTCGACCAGGTGTGCAGCAGGTGCTGGAGTGGGGGGAGGAGGGAGTTGAGGTGCGTGTGGCTGTCTTGATATATACGTTTAGCCACTACAAAACGTATCTTGTATATTGTTGAGGACGTGATGAAATACGAAAATAGCAGGCTAAATCTCTGATAAGAGATTATCGTCACAACTCTCCCCCGAAGCCTGCTGTTTCGGGTGAGTCATGTTCACTGGAGGTAGAGTGGGAGGTGGAGCTGCCTCTACCTCATGCACTCTGGAGAGGGCGTCAGCGATGATGTTATCAGGCCCCTTGATATAGGAGATCTTTAAATTGAAGCCTTGAAGATATAAAGCCCATTGCAGCAGACGTTGGTTATTAAATTGGGCTTGATGTAAGAATCTCAGAGGGTTGTGGTCCGAATAGATGGTAGTGGACCTAGCACCGTGCAGATATGGTGCAAAGTGTTGTAAGCTCAGGACGATGGACAGGAGTGCCTTCTCTATAGTACTGTAGTTCTTCTGATGAGACTTCAACTTGCAACTGTAGTAGCTGACAGGTAGAACCTCCTCGCCTCGCTGCTGCATTAAGACACTTCTGATGCTGTGGTGTCTGTGTATAGCCGAGATAGTCTTGGTTGTAAGGTTGATGTAAAGTCATTCCTGGTTACTGACTTTAATACTTAAATAATTACATGATAGAGTAGCTCCCAAGCTGGTAGCGTCCTGTATGCTGTTGTTTACCTTCTCTAGTGGCGTCCAGCCGCCGCACATAGAAAACGGATGGTACCATTTTCTGTGAACATGACAGATGCCGGTACCACTGGCGTCGACATGGAGGATGAAAGGCTTCTTGATATCTGGTGAGGCGAGAATGGGATTAGAACAGAGGAGGAATTTGAGTTGTTCGAATGCAACGGTTTGCTCTCTGGTCCAATTATACCGTTGCTTGGGACTGGTTAAGGTGATTAATGGGGTTGCAGCAGTGCTAAAATTCTTCACAAACCTACGGTAATAGGAAGCAAGACCAAGGAAGCGCAGGAGCTGCTTCCTGGTAGTAGGCTGTGGATACTGTTGGATTGCTTGAATGTGAATGTTTAACGGAGCCAGGCTGCCACTCCCTATAACATGACCCAGGTACCGCACTTTACCTTTCGCGAAGGTGGACTTGCCCAGATTGATGGTGAGGCCGGCTTTCAGGAGCTTGTAGAACAATCGTTGTAGCTGGAGCAGGTGTTCGCTCCAGGTGTTGGATGCTACCACGATGTCGTCCAAATAGGCGTAGGTGTTGTCCAAGCCCTGGATGACGCGGTTGACAGCTCTCTGAAAGGTGGCTGGGGCATTGCAGAGTCCAAAGGGAAGGCGATTGTACCTGTAGAGACCAAACGGGGTTATAAAGGCGGACAGTACCTTAGCTCGCTCCGTTAAACTCACCTGGTAGTACCCTTTAGTAAGTCTACCTGAGACAGGTAGCGGGCATTACCAATGGCATCCAAAATGTCGTCTATCCTGGGTATTGGGTAGGCGTCCTTCACTGTGACCTGGTTCAACTTCCTATAATCCGTACACAGACGGATTTTGCCGTGAGGTTTGGGTACCAGGATGCATGGTGAGGCCCAGGGGGACTCACAGGGGGTAGCCAGTCCATGGTCCAAGAGATACTGTACCTCAGCCCGCATGACTTCCGTTTTGCTCGGGCTGATTCGGTAGAACGGTTGGCGAATCGGCTGGGTGTCAGGTAGCAGTTGAATGTCGTGCTGAGTCACAGTACACTCTTGGGGATCATCTCGAAACAACTCTGATGTTCTCTGACGAGTTTGATTAGTGGAGCACTATTATCGTCCTGAAAATGATGGTGAAGGTTAGTAAGGATTTCTGAGTTAGAGAGCGCTGTCTCAGTGTCAGTGCTCTCGGAAGGAGAAGCAGGGAAGGTCTCACTGTGGCTGTATGGACCTGTAAATGAGGTGAAATTGGTTAACACAGTGGGAGGAACCCCATGGTAGGGCTTGAGTAAATTGATGTGGCACAGCTGGGTCTTCCGCCGCCTATCGGGGGTCTCGAGAACGTAGTTGAAGTTGTTCCGGCACTCCTTAACACGGTAGGGTCCTGAGAACCTGTTCTGTAAAGGAGAACCTGGGATAGGGAAATAGGCAAGCACTAAGTCTCCTGGTGTAAACTTCCTTACTTTACAGTGCTGGTCGTAACGAGTCTTCATCCTCTCCTGGGCTTTCTGTAGGTTGTTGCTGGCAAAGGAATGGACCCTCTCTAGAATGTGTCGGAGATTTTGAAGATACTGGGGCACATTCTGATGCTCACTGAAGGTGGCATCACGTAGAGAATCCTTGAAAGCCTTGAGAGGTGTACGGCACTTACGTCCGTAGAGCATCTCATAAGGAGATACTCCTAGTGACTCGTTGGGAAGACTTCTGAAAATACACATGATGAGATCAATTTGCCTATCCCAATCCTTTGAGGTCTCATTACAGAATTTTTTTAAGAGTGCCTTGATGGTTTGATGACTACGCTCGAGAGAACCCTGTGAAGCAGGATGATAGGGGCTGGACAGTACCTGTTTGATGTTGAACTCCTCCAGAGTCCGTTTGAAGAGATCACTGGTGAAGTTGGTGCCACAGTCGCTCTGAATCTCCCTCGGAAATCCATACTGGGTGAAGATTTTCAGTAGATTCTTCACCACTGTAGCAGCTGTAATATTTTTCACTGGAACTGCTATCGGAAATCTGGTGGTAGGACACAGGATGGTTAAGATATATGCATTGCCTGCACTGGTCCGAGGCAAAGGACCAACGCAGTCGATAATGAGCTTGTGGAACGGTTCCTCAGGCACCTGGATGGGTATCAGTGGTGCTCTGGGAATGGAAACGTTCGGTTTCCGGCTAACTGACACACGTGGCATAATTGACATGAGTTTTGACGTCGTTTACCATACCTGGCCAGTAGTAGTCTTGTCGAATTCCATGGTAAGTCTTGTTGAACCCGTAGTGTGACAAAGCGCCGTGGGCCAGGTGTAGAATCGTGGGCCGCAGGCTGGTAGGAATCACTAGTTGTTCAACGTCTGCCCAATCGTCCTCGTCCTTCAGTTTACTGGGTCTATACCTGCGATAGAGTATTTCGTTCTCCATAAAGAACCCAGGAACACTGTCGGATTGGGTTTCAGCCTGAAAGAATAATGGTGTCAAGGTAAGATCATCTCTCTGTAACTTACGGAACTCCACCGCGGTCAGGTTAGGGGGTAGTTTCGAAGGGTCCTGAGGGACAGCGGTAGCAGTAGAGTCGGCTGGCTGTGGACGTGCAGCTTGAGCACGGGTGGTCACCATAACAGGAGGAGAACCTTCATCACTCTCTTGAACCTTTGCTGGAACATGTTCAAAAATCGGGTTATCCACCACAGAGTTGCTTACCTTGGATATGTCCTTGACGATCAGGTTGTTTGGTTGTTGGTCTTCTGCCAAGTCGTTGCCCAGGAGAAGTTGCACTCCAGGCATGGGAAAAGGCTTTTCCCTGACGGCGACTTGGACTTCACCGGTCACGAAGGGACAATCCAGGTAAAACGGGCAAGTGGATAAGGAGTTGTAGCAGTAAGGTCAGTGATGAACACAGTCTCTCCTGTGTAGGCGACGTTGGGCACAGCCGATTTCAAGACGATCGATTGTAGAGCCGCTGTGTCCCGTAGGATCTTAAGTCCGAAACGTCCCTCTGAATCTGAACCGTGGGTAGAGATAGTTCCTGGATATAGATGCTTGGTAAAGAGAGAGAGATCATTAGCATGAACACCAACATTCATTACAGGCTTACCGGACTTAGGGTGAGTAGGTTTAGACTTAGGGGTTCAATGTTACCTTTAGCTTGGGACTTACCACATTTGTCAATGGTGTGTCCATATAATCGACAATACCTGCAGTACAGTTGAGAGGTACCTTGATCTGGGCTCGCTTTCTCGTAACTGTACCAAGACTTCTTGCTGGTAGGTTCTGGAGTCAGCCGGTGGATGAGGCTGTAAGTGTCAGCTGACTTCGCACACTTCACTAATCCGTCTCTTCCTGTCTGCTAAGTATAGGCGGACAGGAGGAGGTAAACGTCTCAATCAGCTATGTCATAGGCCATTCTACCTCTTCGCCCTTACTTCATTCACACAGAAATCATAATAGCATGATGCATCCAATGAACAAATCCACAATGGCCGTGACAAGGATTCGAACTGTGTCCGAAAGCATCCCAGACACTGCTTAATCGACTGAGCTACGAAATGGTAAAAGAATTGCAACCAGAAATTCTACTGAATTTACTTGGATGCTGCAGCCTCTCGGGACACAAACCAGGATTTTACACAATTCCCCCAGGCACTGAGTATGCTATTGGCCGTCTATACCTCTTCGCCCTTACTTCATTACACACAGAAATCACAATAATGTGATGCATCAAATGAACAAATCCACAAGGACAGTGATGAGGAAGGCAGCATCTGGGATGCTCTCGGACTCAGGTTCGAATCCTCGTCAGGCCCTTGTGGATTTGTTCTCATTTGAT
>WNGS01000411.1:6978047-6989156 GCA_020271785.1 Procambarus virginalis
TGATATCGGACATCACAAGCCGGGCGAACCGACGCTCGACGCTCGACGCAGAACGGCCGCAGCTTCAACCACAGGGGAACCGGCCTCACACAGCAGGAGGCTCCATAGCCACCCCAGCACCCAGCACAGCCGGGGCACAGGGTCAGGCGCAGCAGCAGCAGGAGAGGAATACAAAGACGTCGACGACGTGCAGAGACCACCTGGAAGATCCATGGGAGCATCCGGGACAGCGACCTGAACAAGAAGACCATCCGAAGGCAATGCAACATTCGGAGGAGGAACTACAACAACCGGAGGCACGTCGGGCGACATAGGGGAGGCTGCAGCAGGCAACGGCACGGCCACATCCTCACCCACGGAATCCTCCTCCACAGGGAGCGGCGGGAAATCCTCTTCGTGGAACATGTTCACAGGAGTGACCACAGCCTCAGAGCATCCAGCAGCCAGATGCCCCAGCAGGCCACAGCGGAACATGTAGGGGTGGCCGGGCACTGTACACCAGGACGTAGTATCCCAGGAGCCGGACTGAGGACAGAATGTCGGACCTTAAGCGCATCCCTAGGGTACGAATGTTCGTCCACATACCCTTAAACTTCCCGAGGAAAGCGTGTTCAGCCTTATGCGTGTCAAAACTGCCAAAACAGCGCCAAACTGCCGGAAGTAACGCCGCAGCAGGACCTCGGGAAACTCCAAGGGTGCTCCATGAACACTAACATACGTAAGGGCACCACTACGATCCGTAATCGACACAGCGATGGCACCATCTGGCAGTGGCAAGGAACGCCCTCATAGTGCTGGAGAAACTCACAGTATGCCGCCTCCCCAAAAACTTGATAATCTCTCGGTGGGCTGTCACCAGTTCAACACCGTAAATCTCCTCCACAGGGACACGGAGCATGTCACACATTACAAGCTCCACCTCAGGATAACCAGCACGGCCAGAAAATTCCAGGCCCACTGAGATTACCCTCACAACAGGGTTTAGAGGGGCCAGGCGACAAATGCAGTGTGAGCAGACACGTCCTTGCCCCCTGGCAGCCAAGCTGGCAATCCTCAAGACCGCCAAGTGGTGGTGAAATTCGTTCGACCGGATGTGTTCTGAGGCTTTGTTTGAATGTTAACAAAAGAGTGTGGTCACAGGGTGTCTCAGGCATCTGATTCAGATTATTTTTCCTTGTTAAAAACATTATTTTGACATCAACTTTATTTACAGGATTAAGCTAATAATGATTTGAAGATGATTGAGTATTATTTTGATATGATTAGATTCTTAGCTATGAAAGGATTGTGACGTCATGGTCTTGACATCACTTTGTTGTTTCAGTGATCTATTGTGGGTGCCCGCCTGTAGCTGGCATTGTTGGGAAGAATCCATGTGGTTTTGCTATTTACTGCCCTGGTGAGGACACGTGATCCATTGTCCATGTGGCCTAACTGATGTATCTATATATATATATATATATATATATATATACATTAATACACATATTATACACAAACAGAGAGTCCCGGTATTACAGTCGGGTTCGTTCTCGACACACAATCAAGAAGTCCGGGTTCGAGTCCCTGGCGGGACAGAAATGGTTGGGCGCATTTCTTATAACTTAATGTTAGTGTTCACCTAGCAGTAAGAAGGTACTCAGGAGTTAGTCAGCTTGTGGGGCTGCATCCTGGGCGGGGTCAGTAATTCAACCTTGGGGGGGGGGGGCCTCGATACAAGCCTAACGTGTATGAATACACTCTGGCTGCCTGTCCCCCAACACAATGAATATATAAAGATTTATGTATGTTATTGTAGTTAAATTTTCCACATATTCCAGGAAGAGAAAAAAGTGCATTATCAGACTGATGATAATCATCTTTGTTGTAATTATTCCCCATCCCCGCTCAGCTGCCGGGAGCCAGCGGCTGAGTGGACAGAACACTGGACGCGTGATCCTGTGGTCCCGGGTTCGATCCCGGGCGCCGGAGAGAAACAATAGGCAGAGTTTCTTTCACCCTGATGCCCCTGCTACCTAGCACTAAATAGGTACCTGGGAGTTAGTCAGCTGCCATGGGCTGCTTCCTGGGGATGAAAGCCTGGTCGAGGACCGGGCCGCGGGGACACTAAGCCCCGAAATTATCTCAAGATAACCTCAAGATAGCTCAGATTCATAGTACAAGTCCAAACTTTGTTTGAACTTTGTGCGGCTGTTCTTGTTCGATGGATGTGCTTTTTGGGTGTCTGTGGGGCTGGTGTAGTCGCTGATGCTGGGGTCTCCCAGAATCAAACCGACCCATAGGCTGCAAATGGATTAGTTTGTCCAATGTCTTCAGGAATGTAGTTCCTTTAGAAAGGTATTAGTTACTCTTAAACCCCCTGACTATATCTGGATAGACAGAGACAGTTTTTTATAATAGCCAGTCGGCTCTCGGACCTTCACTGTCCACCAAGACTCACCAGGTTGAAGCTTAACTATGTTATGAGGGAGGTTTGCCCCATAATGATACTCTCTTAGAGAAGTTAGATACTCTTCTGTCCATTCAACCCAATCACTTGGACTGAACGGTAGAGCGACGGTCTCGCTTTATGCAGCTCGGCGTTCAATCCCCGACTGTCCAAGTGGTTGGGGGCACCATTCCTTTCTCCCGTCCCATCCCAAATCCTTATCCTGACCCCTTCCCAGTGCTATATAGTCGTAATGGCTTGGCGCTTCTCGTGATAGTTCCCTTCCCTTCCCTTCTGTCCATTCATAATTCCATTTATGGATTATGCTGGACAGATGGTAATACCCCTGAATCAGCTCACTCTGACCCACCTAGGATCTCTGATCCCCTCCTCAGTCGAGGGTGGCACAGGAGTCGGAAGTCCTCCACACATTAAATGGGCTCGTGTTGAGTAGGATCGTCTGACAGGTAAGTCAACGGTCGATTGTTCTCTCTGGACTCCTGTTCCGTGACCACTGTCTGGAGCTATAAAAACCTCTGAGCCATGGAGCTCTAGGATTGATAAATCTCCATCTTCTGGCGCTGCTCCATAGTGGAACAGACAGAAAAAGGGAACAGATTTCACATAGATGTGTTTTTCCATCAAATTTACAGACAGCCTGATTAATAAATGAGAAGTCATATCAGATCTTACCTCTAGTTGAATTGCTCTGATTGTAGCAGAGGTGTACAGAAAGATATATGGTTGATAGTATATTTAACTGCAGTTAGTACCTGTAAGATTAATGGCTCTAGTGATCCGGTGGTTCTTAGTTGGAACCATGGATGTACTGTATCTAGATTAATATGTGTATGTTTCAGTCTGCATCCACAACGCAGGATACTGTAATTATCTTGGTCTATCCATTGACCTAGATTTTGTGTCAGCTTTTGAGAGAGATGTTCATAATCTTTTCCATAAGATTCTTTTGGTTTCTTACCCAATAGATAAGTCCTGGAAAAGTTGTATTTTTATATACCCTTTTCCATGATATTATGAATCACAATTTGTGTAATTTTTATTAATTTTGATACCGAGGAGCAACGAGTACAATTTAGGACTGATGTTTGAGCTTGATCCTCAGTGGTAGTTATGGTTTGTGTCACAATGACCAGACTTTTTTTCTGGCCAACTACCATTAACCTACCATAAAGGCTCATGAAATGTCTGACAGCTGAGTGTAGAGCACTCGGAGCTCGTAGTCCTAAGGGTCCGGGTTCGATCCCCGGCGGAGGCAGAAAGAAATGGGCAGAGTTTGTTTCATCCTAATGTACCTGTTCACCTAACAGTAAATAGGTACCTGGGAGTTAGACAGCTGCTAAGGGCTGCTGCCTGTGGATGTATGGATGTGAAAATTAGGATTAAGGTCTTTGCTGAAACGCAATGCGTGCCAGTGGCTCTACAATAATATATAAACTCTTGTATATATAACTAAAATAAATAAATAAATTAAATATACATCAGAATTTGAACTGTTTAAACGTCATCACTCCTCATAAGAATCTGTTGGATTATCTTTGTAGGTACTTGTTTATTGTCAGACTATATAATAGTATCCGTGATATTCATGGTAGCCAGAATTTGTTTTGTGTGCACTGCTAAGAAAGTGCCTTTAAGCAGTGCAGTAAGTTCCATCTGAGGCAAAGTCCTTTTCTTTAATGGAAAGCTTTAGAAGTGATTAAATAGGATTTGTGTGGTGTGACAAAATAAATACATGCCGTGTAAGCTGTAGCTAAGGGTTACGTGCATACATGTAATGCCACTTCCTATCTTCCTTGACTACTTGTCTCGGAAGCATTATCTGTTCAATGAAGGCATGTTCGTCTTGGGTAGTTTTATAACTACAGGACTATGTGGACCTGTTTGAGACACTTTGTGTGCCGACGTTACCTTGCTTCCATTTAAAGGAAGAAGGACTTTGTTGCTTTGATTTGGATTTGGATATTTGTTATGTTTATCCGATGACCTCTGTTTAGGTATATAGTTCTTTTCTTGTTATTTGATTTTACTACAGGTAAGTAACCAATTTACTATTACATGTAGTCCTTTAAAGATAAATGTTAGAGTTATAATGATAACATATATTATCCATAATGTAATTACCTAGGTGTAGTTCCAGGAAGAGAGTATGCTCGTGGTGTCCCGTCTTCCCAACACTCTGTGTCATATAACAGTTTGAAACAACTGACGGTTTTAGCCTGCATCACCTTCTCGCCTAACTTGTTCCAACCATCTACCACTCTGTTTGCGAAAGTGATTATTTTTATATTTGTTCGCCAAATTTGTTTAGTTAGTTTAAATCTATTACCTCTTGTTCTTGAAGTTCCAGGTCTCAGGAATTCTTTCCTATAAATTTTATTGATTCTTATTACTATTTTGTAAGTAGTGATCATATCGCCTTTTTTTCTTCTATCTTATAGTTTGGCAAATTTAATTACTCTAACCTCTCCTCGTAGCTCTTGTTCTTCAGTTCTGGGAGCCATTGCATGCCTTTGCACTTTTTTCCAATTTGCTGATATGATTCTTAAGACATAGGCACCATACAACCCCTGCATATTCTAGCTTTGGCTTAACAAAGGTCTTAACCAATTTCTTTAGTATTTCACCATCTATATACTTCTATATACTGATGTTTCTTATGAGGTCCTCAGGTGATAGTTTTTTATCAGAAACCCCCCCTTAGATCTCTTTCTTTATCAGAATTTGTTTTAAATGTTGTACATAATTTGTAAGTTGTGTGGGATCTATGTTCTCCTATTCCATATTCCATAACATGGCATTTAATCACATTAAATTCCATTTGTAAGTGGTGCTCAATACACTTATTTTTTCCAGGTCTTCTTGAAGGGCACGACAGTCATTTAAGTTTCTTATCTTCCCTATTATCTTAGCATCACCAGCATTTTTTTTATATAGTTCTGTATTCTATCTGGTAGATCGTTTATGTAGACAATGGACATCACCAATGCAAAGAATTGAACCTTGTGGTATTCCATTAGTGACATTTCTCAAGTCCGATTCATTGCCTCTGATTACTGCCCTCATTTTTGAGTCAGCTAGAAAATTGTTCATCCATGTTAGAAGCCTCCCTGTCCATCCTCCAATATGTTCCAGTTTCCAGAACAACGTTTTATGTGGAACTCTGTCAAAAGCCTTTTTTTAGGTCCAGATAGATGCAGGCAACCCAACCAAATGTGATTAATTTTTCGCTTTTATATATATATATTGGCTCTAGCATTTTCTGTTGGGTATGTCTCTTAGAGTTGCTTGATCTTTGTAAGTTTGTCTATTACAGCTTTCAGTCTTGTTAGTTCAATAGATTAGAGTGATTTGGATTATATTATGATTATATTCTAGGATTACGATTGTATTTTTCTTATTAATAATGTATTTTTGGATGAAGATTAATAATTGGCTGTTTAGGCAAGTGATGGCATAGGTGAATCAACTGATTTAAGTGGCCTTCTAGGTCCACAGGCATCTTCTTGTTTGTTTCTGCAGTTTGAAATAGACCTGTAGTCATTTTGCTTTTGGCTGTGATTACTTAAGTTAATCAAAAGTGTAAATGTATGTGTATTTTGATGATTGATTTATCCTATCACTGGGAGTTGATTTCGGAGATTGTTCTTCAATTGCTGGCCCTGAATCCGGAGTAACAGGATTTCCCAACCATTAAAAGTGTGACACTCTGTTTATAATGTTATCCAAATAATGCTATTGTTTTTCTGACGCTCACTGCGTCAGAAAAACATTATAAAATTCGTAAAAATATAATTTGGCCACTTTTGGCACTATTTTTTATTGTTATCTCACCCAAGTAAGGACTTGGATTAAGGTTCTAGTAGTAGACTATTGTATTTTAACTTATTTAAGGTAGGCCACGCAAGATAAAGGAGACACAATTGTAATGAAAAACTTCTTTTAAATTATTGCAATAAAAACTATATTTTTTATCAGTACAGTGCTTTTAAATGCTGCAAAAACCTGATAACAATAGATTGCACAATAGTAAAGTGCTTGCTTAGTTCCCATTGTATCTAAGTAGATTTTCTAACTTAGTTCTTATTCCAGTGTGGGTTTGCTAGTATATAAATCATGCAAGCTCACTTTTGTGTGTTTGACAAAAGAGAAGATTAAGATTAAAATATTGTGTTTGTTACACGAAAATCACTCTAGTTATTTATGAATTTCCCATTATTTCTTTGTAATAATTAACAGTGTTAACCAATTTGCTTATTACATGCCACTGTGATTCTACAATTAAATGTACTCCATCAGTTGACAGATTGTCTCTATAGGATTTGGCATTAAATTTTACGTAATGAGCATTCAATTTCACTTTCTTACGTAATATGAATTTACCTAGTTTTACTCGCCAAGTTGTGCTTATGGTACTGGAGTCTCTTTGGTTCTGCCTCTCAAAGGTCAATCAACTGGTGAACATTTTCCTGAGCCTATTGTGATCTATCGTATCTACATATGAAACTGTGTATGGAGTCTGCCTCCATAACATCACTGCCTAATGTATCCCAATTGTTAACTATTCTGACACAGAAAATTATATCTAATGTCTCTGTACCTCATTGAGAAACCTAAGTCCTCTTGTTCGTATTCCACCCATGCTAAAGAGTTTATCGTTGTCCACAAGGTCAATTCCTCTGATAATTTTGTAGGTGGTGATCAAGTCTCCTTTAACTCTTCTGTCTTCCAGGGACGTGAGGTTTAGTTCACGTAGCCTTTCCTCGTAACTCACACCTCTCAGTTCTGGGACTAGTCTGGTGGCATACCTCTGAATCCTCTCTAACTTTGTCTTGTGCTTTACTAGGTATGGACTCCAGGCTGGAGCAGCATTCACTATATTAATCTGACATAAGTGGTATGCAAGGTTCTGAATGAGTTCTTACACAAGTTTCTAAAGGTAGTTCTTATGCTGGCCAATCTAGTATATACCACTGATGATATCCTTTTGATGAGGGCTTCCGAGGATAGGTTTGGTGTGATATCAACTCCCAGATATTTTTCTCTACCTGACACTTGCAGGATTTCACCTCCTAGATGATATCTTGTGTTCGGCCTCCTGCTTCCTTCACCTAATTTCATTACTTTATACTTACCTGAGTTAATCTTTAATAGCCATTTTCTAGACCATTCCTCCAGTTTGTCCATGTAGTCCTATAGTCTATCTCTATCTTCATTTGTCTTGATTCTTCTCATAATTTTTGCATCATCAGCAAACATTGAGAGGAATGACTCTATATCCTCTGAATGATCGTTTATATATATTAGAAACAGGATGGTTCCAAAGTGCCCTGTGGGACTCTGCTGGAGACATTTCGCCACTTTGAGGTCTCTGCCATTACAATTACTTGTGGTTTCCTGTTGCTTAGATACTCCTTTATCCACGGGAGCACCTTACCTTTCATTTGTGCCTGTTTCTCCAAATTTTGTAACATCCTCTTATAGGGTACTGTTTCAAAGACTTTCTGACACTGAGAAAATGCAGTCTGACTACCATATTATTTCTTGCCTAATTTTTGTGGCTTGGTCATAGAATTATATTAAACCCATGGGGCACGGTTTACCATCCCTGAACCCATGCTGGCGGTGTGTTACAAAGCTCCTTCTCTCCAGGTGTTCTACAAGCTTTTTCCTCGTGATCTTTTCAATCACCTTACACGGTAAACAAGTTAGTGACACCGGCCTGTAGTTCCGTGCCTCTTGCCTGTCACCCTTTTTGTATATTGGGACTACATTAGCTGTCTTCCAGCTTTCCAATAGGTCTCCTGTTTCCAGTGACCTATTATAGTAGACACAGTTATACACTGTAGAGAGTGGCATACTTAGTGTTTTTGCACCCTATTTTAGTATCCATGGTCAGATTTTGTCAAGCCCAACAGCCTTTGTCACATCAAAGTTTCCAACAGATTCCTTTTAACCTTATGACTGGTCAGCTCAAATTCCTCCAAGGTTGCTTGGTTTACCGGATCTTCTCTCAATACAAGGATATCTCCTTGCTCTATTGTGATACTTCCTGCAATTTCTTGACTAGTTCTTTGCACACCTCTTTGTTATTCTCTGTGGATCAGTTCTTCCCTTTCCTCAGTTTAATCAGTTGTTCCTTCACTGCTGTTTTCCCCTTGGTGTGGCCGTGGAGCAGTTTTGGTTGGGTCTTGGCTTTACTTGAGAAGACCCGGGATTCGAGGTAACAACAATAGCTGGGAGAAATGTAGTTATGAAAATCAGGTGAACCTCACCCGTGGTGTACCACACTATACCATCATCAGGATGTACATACACTAGCAAAATGTCCACAGAAGTAATTTCACAATTTCACATGAGGGTTTAGTGTGCTCCTCGCGATTATTATTATATTCAATGATAAATATACTTGTGATATAGGATATAGTGTCCTTGTGATAGGACACATTATGAAAAGAATAATTAGATTAGATTTAATTAGATTGTAGTAGATTCCCAGAATTAGGGAATAGGCTATCCCCATTCAATCATTTCACTTCCATAATTTGATATTTTTTGTTACATTCTTGTACAGCCACTAGTACGCGTAGCGTTTCGGGCAGGTCCCTGGAATACGATCCCCTGCCGCGAAGAATCGTTGTTACAACCAAGTACACATTTTACTGTTGCGTTAAACAGAGGCTACAGTTAAGGATTTGCGCCCAGTAAATCCTCCCCGGCCAGGATACGAACCCATGACATAGCGCTCGCGGAACGCCGGGCGAGTGTCTTACCACTACACCACGGAGACTGCTACACCACGGAGAGATTTTGTTGATGGATCTTAATATACTCAGATAGAGGGATTAAATAATTTCAAACCCATGACTTTTCTGTCTGCATTTCCTAGATAATGGGTTGGAACACGAAATTGTTTGGGATTTTCGTTTCATATTTTCCTACATTGATACTTGCGCATAATGATAAAAATCCATGAAGGATTACTGGAAAATATTTTATTATTATTCCATAGACGAACTTGATATTTATCTCATATATATATAAAACATTCACAGACAGTTCTTTTTGTCTTATATAACCTTGAAAACTATCTAAATGTTTTGTCATTTGTTATTGATTCTAATTAATAATGAACATTGTATCTTGGATAATCCGTCAATCTGGTCCGTGTTATTCAGATGAACTTGATATTAGGTTTATCTCGCTTGTCTTATTTGCTTTCTACTTGTATTAGACAACTGATATATGATTTTCCAGGTAAATTTCCTGTACGCCCCTGAACTGTTCCCGACGGTGATGCGGTCCCGTGGGTTCGGGCTGGTGTCGGCTGCTGGCAACACTGGAGGCCTGATGGCCCCTATCATCACCGACATTCTGGTCAGTACATAGTTGACTGTATTATGATCCCTTTACCAATCACCTGGGCTGTATGGGGTCTCGAACCGTAGACCCCACACATGTGAGGCCGACGCTCTACCACATGGAATGTTTATTTCCACGGATTTTTTTTTAGATTCAGCTACTCAGAACAAAAAGTTCCAGGTAGCACGGTATGGTGGTGCTATGGTAAGTGGAGGCTCTTTGGAACCATTATCTGTATCGATAGCTGATTCTAGAGATCTGGCGATGGGTGGGGGTCTTCATGGTGGTTTTCAGCCTCGCTGGTCTGGCTGTAACAGTTATGGAGCTGGTGGGGTTCGTGTAGACCTCTAGGTCTTCCGTTTTTTCTTTGCCTGAGACTTTGGCTGAGTCGTGCTGTCGTTGGAGTTTGGTGAGGTGGCCTCCATGAGGAGGTCTTGTACCGAGTAGGTGTCGTATTTGTGGTGCAGCGGTGGAGCTCCTACTAATATTTCCTCGTCTGAGGAGTCCATAACCTCCGTAGTTGGTGTTTTCGTGTTTGACTTCGCAGCCAGAGGTAGGCTCAGGTGTCGTGGATTGGTGGTAGAAGCTATTTCAGAAGAGTTGGTGGTGCTGTTAGCATTTGTAGACAGCACGTCTGTTAGCGCGGCTGCTGAGATGGTGATGGTAGGAGTGTTGGGAGCTGGAGAGAGAATTACCTCTGTTTGTGCTGCCTGGGTCCTAGGTGGTTCTGGAGTCTGTGCTGGAATCGACCTTGTAGTTGTCCTGGTGGTAGTGTCCGGAGAGGTAGTGGAGGCAGTGAGACTTGCGCAAGGAGCTATGATGGAGTCCAGGCCATTGGTTAGGTATAATATGTTCAGTTCACTGACAAAACGGTGGTTGTCTGGACGGCAAGCTTTTCCTCTAGTTTAATAAGACCAGGAATAATGCCTGCACGTGATGCAGGAGGCTGCGAAGGAGCCTGTGGTGCCTTGGATCCCCATTGTGAAGGCTGGGTCGCCTGGTTGGAGAAGCCACTCTTAGACAAGACTGGAAGGTCTTCTGGTCGGTTGGTGGGAGCTGAGGTGGTGTGTCGAGCGCCTGGGGCTCTGGTCACGTAGGTAGAAGTGTTGTTTCTCTTGGCTTCAATCTGGGCTGTGATGTTTTCCTGTCTGCGGGGGGCAGCGGTAGGAAATTGCGGGGTGATTACCATCACAGAGCAAGCAGCGATGGGCTGTTGCCTTGCATATGGAGTAGAGATGGTCCAGTGCGCACAAGCTGCACTTCTGGACGGGGGTGCTGACACTTGTTGGTGGGGTGGGTGA
>WNGS01000411.1:6989166-7011033 GCA_020271785.1 Procambarus virginalis
TGGGGATTTGTTTGGTTTGAGTTTACTATTTGTTTAAGAACATCCTCCCTGGTAACTGCTAAACTCGTCAACCTGTCCTCGTCCCACCCACATAGACTTGTTGGGCTGAAGGCATATTGTTAAGTTCCTCTTAGTAAATACAGATACAAAATATTTATTAAAAATACTACTCATCTCTTCATCACTATCTGTTATTTGACCTGTCTCAGTTTTTAATGGACCTATCCTTCCCTAGTCTTAGTTCGATATAACTGAAAAAACCCTTTAGGATTTGTCTTTGCTTGCCCTGCTATACGAACTTCATAGTTTCTTTTTGCTTTCCTTATCTCTTTTTTAACATTTCTAACTAGTTGTACGAATTCCTGTTCTAAAGTGACCTCCCCATTTTTAATCCTCTTGTACCAAGCTCTCTTTTTACCTATAAGATTCTTCAAATTCTTTGTTATCCACTTTGGGTCATTAGTAATCGATCTATTCAATTTGTGTGGTATACTACGTTCCTGTGCTTTGTTTAGAATATTCTTAAATACGTTATAAATTGAATCTACATCGAAATCCCCATTTACATCACCTATCGCTGGGTTCATGTCTCGCTCCAAGACCGGCCCACACCCCATACCCAAGACTTTCCAATCAATTTGACCCAAAAAATTTCTTAGGCTATTAAATCAGCTTTTCGAAAATCTGGCACTTTAACAGAATTTTCTCCTACAGGTCTATTCCATTCTATGCCAAATCTGATTTCTTTGTGATCACTGTTCCCTAGCTCACTCCCTATTTCGATGTCATTAATTTGTGTTTCCCTGTTAGTTAACACTAAATCTAAAATATTATTTTCCCGTGTTGGTTCCTTAATGTGTTGCGTAAGAAAGCAATCGTCAATTAATTCTAGAAAATCTTCTGCTTCACTATTCCCTGTTTTGTTCAACCAGTTTATTCCACTCAAATTAAAGTCACCCATGACATAAATACTGTTAGATCTAGATGCCCTAGATATTTCATCCCATAGATGCTTTGCTTCCATTCTGTCTAAATTTGGTGGCCTATATATAACTCCAATTATAATATTATTTGCTTTTTCGTTTAATTCTATCCAAATAGTTTCTGTGTGTGGCTCAGTTTTGATTCCCTCTTTGAGACTACATTTCAAATTGTCCCTAACGTATATGGCTACTCCACCACCTCGTCTAATATATCTATCTGTGTGAAATAGTTTAAATCCATTTATTTGATATTCGGCTAATAGTTCTCTATTATCAACATTCATCCACGTTTCGGTAAGTGCAATAATATCTATTTTTTCTGTGCAGACAAGAGCATTTAATTCGTTAATTTTATTTCTTAGACTTCTACTGTTTGTGTAATACCCTAAGTGAATTGTTATTTTGAGGCCCTTCTCTTTCCCTGATCATTTTGCCAATTCCTTTCTCCCGCAAACACATACTTTTATTACATCCTTCCTCCAAATCAATTCCCATACCTCTATCTACTAACAGTTTAAACCCAAACAACACCTCTAACCACTTCTTCCAACGAGTTTGCAACAGCAACAACCCCAGCTCTCGATAGATGCACCCCATCCCGAGCATACATTTCATTTCTTCCATAGAAGTGTTCCCAGTTGTCTATATAAGATATTGCATTAGATTTGCAATATCTTTCCAGCCTGCAATTGACACAAAGTGCCCTCGACATCCATTCATTTCCCACTCCCTTTCTTGGAAGAATGCCACATATGATCGGGATTCCTCCCTTGCTCCTAACTAATTCTATTGTTGTCTTGAATTTCAGTATTAGTTCCTCACTTCTAACTCTCCCAACATCATTACCCCCTACACTAATACAAATAATGGGTTTGTTCCCATTTCCCATCATAATATCTTTCATGTTTCCAACAATATCACCAATTCCAGCTCCCGGATAGCAAACTCTTAATCTGTTCCCCCTATCTCTGGCAAGAGATAGGGGGAACATTCATTCGTCTTCGTCTTGAAAAACATAAATTAATAAATGATTCACAACATGGTTTTACATGGCCGTTTGTTATCATTTTATCCCAGTATAGTTGAGGCAGTTGATAGTGATAAGGTTTGTGATGTTGTGTACCTTGATTTTAGCAAAGCTTTTGATACAGTGTCACATGAAAGACTGATTAAAAAGAGAGAGGCTCATGGTATTGGGGGTGCAATATTAAGTTGGATTAGGGATTATTACTCCCCATTTCGATGTCATTAATTTAGGTTTCCCTGTTAGTTAACACTAAATCTAAAATATTATTTTCCCGCGATGGATCCTTAATGTGTTGTGTAAGAAAGCAATCCTCAATTAATTCTAGAAAACCTTCTGCTTTGTTATTCCATGTTCTGTTAAACCAGTTTATTCCACTAAAACTATTGTGACCCCATGATACAAATACTGTTAGACCTAGATGCTCTAGATATTTCATCCCATAGATGCTCTGCTTCCTTTCTGTCTTAGCAGATGAGGAGTCACAATATGTGGCTGAAAAATGTTGACCAAACCATACACTAGAAAGTGAAGAGACGACGATGTTTCGGTCCGTCCTGGACAATTATCAATTCGAAACGTCTTCGTCTCTTCACTTTCTAGTGTATGGTTTGATCAACATTCTGTCTATGTTTAGTGGCCTGTGAATAACTCCTAGCATAAGATTATTAGTTTTTTCGTTAGATTAAAGCCAAATAGTTTCTGTGTGTAGCTCAGTTTTGATTCCCTCTTTGAGAGTACATTTCAAATTTTCCCTAACATATATGGCTACGCCCCCTCCTCGTCCAATATATCTATCTGTGTGAAATAGTTTAAATCCAATTATTTGATATTCAGCTAATAGTTCTCCATTTTCTACATTCATCCACGTTTCGGTAAGTGCAATAATATCTATTTTTTTCTGTGCAGACAAGAGCATTTAAATAATTTATTTTGTTTATTAGACTCCTGCTGTTCGTGTAATATACCCTAAGTGTATTGTTATGTTGAAGCCCTTCTCTTTCCCTGATCATTTTGCCAATTTGTTTCTCCCACAAACACATACTTTTATTGCCTCCTTTTTTACCTCTTACCTTTTATTACCTCCATATCAATTCCCATACGAAAATCTACTAACTGTTTAAACCCAAACAAAACTCTCCCACCAGAAGATCCAACGAGTTCGCAACAGCAACAACCTCAGACCTAAATAGATGCACCCCATCCCGAGCATACATGTCATTTCTTCCATAGAAGTGTTCCCAGTTTTATATGATTGATATTGCATTTGATATGCAATATTCGTCTAGTCGACAATTGATACCAAGTGACCTCGACAATCATTCGTTTCCAACTGGCATTC
This sequence comes from Procambarus virginalis, assembly GCA_020271785.1. NCBI lineage: Eukaryota > Metazoa > Arthropoda > Malacostraca > Decapoda > Cambaridae > Procambarus > Procambarus virginalis. Next base: position 6,992,516 of record WNGS01000411.1, read on the forward strand.
TAGGAAGAATGCCACATATGATCGGGATTCCTCCCTTGCTCCTAACTAATTCTATGGCTGTCTTAAACCTCTGTATCAGTTCCTCACTCCTAACTCGTTCAACATCATTTCCACCGGCACTGATACAAATAATGGGTTTGTTCCCATTTCCAGACATAATGTCATTCATGTTGTTAACAATATCACCAACTCCTGCTCCCGGATAGCAAACCCTTAACCTGTTCCCCCCTATCTCTGGCACAAAATGTTCTATCCAGATACCTCACCTGAGAATCTCCAACAACCAAAATTCGCTAAGGTACTTTTTTTACTTTGTGAGCACCTTGAAGGACCTGAGTTCCCTTCGTTGTCTTGACATTCGTCTTCCAAAACGGCGAATGGGTTGGAAGTCTTTATGACATCTGTAGGCGGCTTTGTCAAAGTCTTCTTAAGACCCCTGACCTTTACGACATTCCAAGACGACGACTTTCTACTGCTGCGCTCCTTATTTGCTTCTTCTTGTCGCTGTTTCGTATGCCTTACCTCCTTCATCTGTTGTATCTCCTCCCGTATATAAAGTTAACTGCAGAAGGCCTATTGGCCCTAACAAGGCAGCTTCTATTTATAACCACCCAATCCCACTCGTATACATGTCCAACCCACGCTTGAAACAATCGATGGGACCCCCACCTCCACCACGTTACGCGGTAATTGCTTCCACAAATCAACAACCCTGTTACCGAATCAGTATTTACCCAGATCATTCCTAAATCTAAATTTGTCCAATTTATGCCCATTGCTTCGTGTCCCTTGTTAAGCCCATTCATCCACGTATACACCTGTATCAAGTCACACCTAACTCTTCGCCTTTCTAAATAATGTAATTTAAGCTTTGTCAATCTTTCTTCGTATGACATGTTTCTAATTTTGGGGGATTAACTTTGACATCCTATGCTGTACGCGTTCTAGTGAATTTATATCCATTCTATAGTAAGGCGACTACAATTGAACTACATAATCTAAATATGGCCTTACCAGAACAAGATATAGCTGAAGAACAACACCAGGTGTCTTGTTACTAACGCTTCGTTTAATAAATTCCAGTGTCCGATTTGCCTTATTACAAACATTTATTCATTGATTTTTTGGTTTTAAATTCTTATTAATCATAACTCCCAGATCCCTTTTACAATCCGACTTTGCGATCTCAACACCATCTAGCTCGCATCTTGTATCTGTTATCATTACCTAACCTCAAAACCTTACATTTTTCAGCATTAAACTGTATCTGCCAATCTTTGGGCCATTTCAAAACCTTACTTTGTTAAATAAGGCTTGTGATGTTGTGTACCTTGACTTTAGCAAAGCTTTTGATACAGTGGCAAATGAAAGAATGATTTAAAAGATAGAGGCTCATGGTATTGGTGTGCTATATCAAGCTGGATTAGGGCATGGCTATACCAAAGGAAACAAAGTTAGTATAAACGGAGTCAAGTCAGAGTGGGAAAATGTTGTAAGTGGAGTGCCTCAAGGCTCTGTCCTGGGACCTCTTTTGTTTATTATTTATATAAATGATTTAGATTCAGGTTTGAGTAGCAACATTTGCAAATTTGCCGATGATACAAAAATCATCGGGAAATTAACACGGAAGAAGATACACTATCACTTCAAGTTGATCTAAGTAGGTTTTTGAAATGATCAAAAGATTGGCAGATGCAGTTTAATGCTGATAAATGTAAAGTTCTGAGGCTAGGTAATGATGATAAAGTTACAAGATACGAGCTAGATGGTGTTGAGATTGCGAAGTCAGATTGCGAAAGGGATCTGGGAGTTATGATTAGTAAGAATTTAAAACCAAAGGATCAATGCATGAATGTTCGAAATAAGGCAAATAGGACACTGGGATTTATTAATCGAAGCGTTAGTAATAAGACACCTGGTGTGGTTCTTCAGCTATATCTTGCTCTGGTTAGGCCCCATTTAGATTATGCGGTTCATTTATGGTCGCCGTACTATAGAATGGATATAAATTTACTTGAACGTGTCCAGCATGGGATGACAAAGTTAATTCCCCAAATTAGAAATCTTTCATATGAAGAAAGATTAACAAAGCTTAAATTGCATTCACTGGAAAGGTGAAGAGTTAGGGGTGACATGATAGAGGTTTTACAAGTGGATGAATGGACATAACAAAGGGAATATTAATAGGGTATTAAAAGTATGAACGCAAGACAGAACACGAAACAATGGGTATAAATTGGATAAGTTTAGATTTAGGAAAGACTTGAGTAAATACTGGTTCTGTAACAAAGTTACAGAATTTGTGGCACAAATTACCGCAAAACGTGGTGGAGGTGGATCCCTTGATTGTTTCATGCGTGGGTTGGACATGTATATGAGTGGGATTGGGTGGTTATAAATAGGAACTGCCTATTTATAACAGCTCCTGTAACTGCTAAACTAGTCCACCTATCCTCTTCCCCACCCACATAGACTTGTTTGGCTGAAGGAATAACGTTAAGTTCCTCTTTAGTAAATAAAGAGATAAAATATTTAATTAAAATTACTACTCAGCTCTTCGTCATTATCAGTTATTCCATCTGTCTCAGTTTTAATGGACCTATCGTTTCCCTAATAATTGTTCGATTTAACTGAAATTTTTTTTTAGGATTTGTCCTGCTCTGCAAGCTTTATAGTTTCTTTTGCCCTCCTTGTCTCTTTTTTAATATTTTTAACCATTTGGACGAATTCTTGTTCTTAACTGACTTCCCTATTCTTAATCCATTTATAACATGCTCTGTTATAAATGGACGCCGTCTTGTAGAATCGGCTCTTATACACAATGTACCCAACATGAACTTGTGTCCTGGTTTTGTTGCTGTGGACTCTTCCCTTTCACAGTACATACTCAAATGCTCTAATCTTTCTAACAAACGTGACTTAACATAAGCTTACCCCTTCCATTCATCTTTCTTTCTCTTTCCTTTTCTTTCTCTCTTCTCCCCTTTTTTTCTGTTCATTGTCTTCTCCTATGCTCCCTTGCTATCCTCTGCTTATTCCTATTACCTTTCCTTCGGTGGTTATAATGGGAGCTGCCTCGTATGGGCCAATAGGCCTTCTGCAGTTCTCATTATTACTACTATTCTCTACACCTTACTTTCCTCCTCACCTCTCTCTTGCCTATTTATTTCCCGTTCTCTACCTCCTCATCACAAGCGACTTGAGAATGGTCCAGGACGGACCGAAACGTCGTCGTCCCTTCAACTTCTAGTGTGTGGTCTGGTCAATATAACATGCTCTCTTTCTTCTTATAAAGTTCTTCAGAACCTGTGTAATCCATTTCGGGTCATTATTATTCTATCTATTCAATTTGTATGGTATACAACGTTCCTGTGCTTTGCTTAACATATTTTTAAAGAAGATATATTTTGAATTCCTATCGAAGTCCCTTAATACATCACCCATTGCTGGGTTCACTTTTCGCTCCAAAACGGCCTACCCCTCATGCCCAAGACTTTCCAGTCTATTTCATTCAAAAAGTTCAATTAAACAATTAAAATCAGCTTTTCGAAAATTTCAACATCTCGAAGTGAATCTTTTTGCCTCTCTTGCCTGTGGACCGACACCCTACAGAAATTCGATACGGTATTAATTAGTAAGTAAATTAATATTATTTTCCATTGTCCAATTTTAGATGTTATATTATATGAAACGTGTTTAACATGTGTCTCCGGCGACAGGCGCAGCAGGCGTGGTGGGCCCCGAATGTAGCCTTCGGCGGAGCTGGGGTGTTGGTCAGCCTGCTCGTGCCACTCCTCCCGGAGACAATTAACAAACCACTTCCTGAAACTGTCCTCGACGTGGAAAGCAGGCGAAAAGACAGCATCATAAAAAAGATGAACAAAACTAGTAGGAAAACGCAGAGAGAACTGGACAGCAACACTGAAAATGACGTAGCCTCTGCTCTCGTGTGAGTGTTGACCATGAAGCCTTCCATGCATTCTGAATTAATGTGAATATAAATCAACTGTGACTACATAATGCTTATTTGTATATAGTTCAGCATAAATTTCCTGTTTTTAGTACATGGGTATATAAACGTCATTCAGTACCTGATGTTACATAAAGTGAAACCTTGGTGGGGCTGATGGTCGATCATTCATTCACTTAACAATGGCCCTTACTTCAGGCCCCACAATTGAGCTGGAGAAATATGTTATATCTAACTTCTTTCAAAGGTGGTGTTTAATTCAGTCCAATATCTGTTCACCTAAGTGCCTGTTCATACAATGAAAATGAACACTGTAATTTTCTATTTGGCAAATCTGACCTTAAAGTCTACCTCTTCTCCCAATGTGAGAAACATAAATTTGTTATCATTTTCCATAATTAGTCATGAAAGGCATCTATTTCCTAAATATTTGTATCCAGCAAATAACATTTAAAGTCCACACATGCATTTGAAGTAAAAACATAAATGGGAGAATATTTGCGTTACGACTGAGTGATGTATAGTATTTAGTATTACCTATGTTCTGTTCATAATATTCTATAATTTTTCTTTTGCTTCTGTTTGCCATCCATTTAATAAACATTCCAAGGAACCTGCTAGTTTCTCTTCTCTGACCAAAATATAACTGTAGCGACGAAGATTGAAATCGCAAAATGGGAGAAAATGTCCCAGATGATGCGCAGGCGGGCACACGCCTCAAGACTGTGTGGTGATCAGGTGCAGGCAGGGTTAGCGGCAGCACCAGCATTCCGTTCCCTTTTGCTTGTTTGATATGGCGTCAACAGTTTGATGCTTCTAAAGTCTTACTGGAAAAATTGCAGAAAATGTTAAGAATCCTTTATCAGTTATCACGGAATTGCGGACGGAGGCCATGGGGAAATTCTTTCAAAAACACTACAAGTTTGATCACCTTAAAGAAGAGAATGAAATAGCAACAGTAAACATTGCAAGTGTTTTATGTGGATATAAAATCATTAGATAAACACTGCAACTCTGAAGCTCAGTCTCATCAAGAAGGTTAATTTATGACTAGGACTGGGCACGACCACCTGGGCAGGTGAACCACCTGTGGGTCACCTGCCCAGGTGGTGCGGGTTGATCCGTCTCAGTGCAGTGAGAGATGTCCTGCTCATCCGGTTCTAGTCATGGTGTGTTTAATAGGGTGTGTGGTTAGGATAGGTTGAGAATGTGAACAGATGTAGCAGGTGTGTGTTGCCCTGTTCGGATGGTGTAGGGGTAGTAAGGGGAAGATGAGTGTTGAAAGTGTATGTTTTGCAAGCATAGAGTTGTATAGGTGTGTGCATGTGTTCTTAGAGAAAGTTAAGTACGTAGGGTATGAGATCAGAGTATGTGGAACAGGAGTGTGGCGCGTGTGCTTGGAATGAAAGAAATGGGTTAGGAGTAAGAAGGGTATCTTAGCGGGAGGTGCCGGGCCCACTGCATGTCCTTTCTTGCTTGAAGTGGGATGGTCTGGCTTCTTGCTCCCATGGTGCTAACACCTGGCCCTAGGAGGCCGGGCACAGTATGTGGTAGGTTAGGTTTGGGTTGTCGAAAAAAGGGTTATAGAAGATAGGGTGTGTGTCTCTCTCTCTTTCATTTTCAGTAAGAGAGTATGGAGTCATGTGAATAGGAGTGTAAGATAGATAGATAGATGGAATAATGTATTGAGGTGATGAAGATATACTTACATATGATTTTGGAGTAGTAGTAGTAGGTAAGTCATCTGCAGGTTATCTGGCTTCCCTCACCAACTCTTTCTGGAGCCTGAGAGAGGGAGATGGATGGGCATGGCGGTATGGAACATCCTAAAACACTTAACACTCTGCTAAGTGCGTCATAACAAATTGTTCTGATGCACTGAGAACCACAGAGACTGTCCACTATCCCACACTCAGCCTCAGAGAGTTAAAAAAAACACACATTAACCAAAAGACCTCTGTTGAGGTTTCCCTCTGTCAAGTCTCCGGCAGATGATGGAGACCCTCTCAAGTGAGAGGGTGTGTTAGCTGGAGCTCCGATTTTAGACATATTATCATTGCAATAATGGAAGGTGTGGTGAAGGAACTGATGAACCAAGTTGAGGAATCCATCTCTGAGAGCAGAGATGGATTCGCTACGGGAGGAGGTACGACGACTGAAACAACATCCAGAAGAAACAAAGGAGGAGACCAATATTAAAAAGACCTCGTCGTAGAAAGTCGTAAAGGACAGGTGTCTTAAAGAAGACCTTGACAAGGCCGCCTACAGACGCCCGAAAGATTTCAAATTCATTTGTCGTGTTGGAAGACGAGTGCTGTGGAAATCCTGGAGTTCACTCGAAAGGAAAATCAACGAGGAACAATGAAGCGCAGGCCCCTCAAAGTGCTAGGAAAGTAAAGGAGGCACCTAAGCGAATTCTGGTTGTGGGAGATTTCCAGGTGAGGTATTTAGATAGAACGTTTTGTGCTAGACATAGGGGGAATAGGTTAAGGGTTTGCTATCTGGGAGGTGGAATTGGTGGTATTATAAACAACATGAATGATATTATGGCTGGAAATGGGAATACTCCCATTATTTGTATTAGCGCGAAAGGAAATGATGTTGGTCGAGTTAGGAGAGGAACTTATTCAGCGGTATAAAACAGCCATAGAATTAGTAAGGAGCAAGTGAAGAATCCCAATCATATGTTGCATTCTTCCAAGAAAAAGAGTTGGAAATGAATGGTTGTCGAGGGCACTTGGTGCCAATTGCCGGCTGGAAAGATATTGCAAATCAAATGCAATATCTTTAATTGACAACTGGGAACACTTCTACAGAAGAAATGAAATGTATGCTCGGGATGGGGTGCATCTACCGAGGATTGGGGTTGTTGTTGTTGTTGCGAATTCGTTGGAACCAGTGGTTGGAGGCGTTTGTTTGGGTTTAAACTTTTAGTAGATAGTGGTATGGGAATTGATAGGGAGGAAGGATGTAATAATTGTATGTGTTTGTGGAAGAAAGAAATTGGCAAAATGATCAGGGAAAGAGAAGAGCCTCAAAATAACAATTCACTTAGGGGGTATTACACTAACAGTAGAAGTCTAAGAAACAAAATAAACGAATTAAATGCTCTTGTCTGCACAGAAAAAATAGATATTATTGCACTTACCGAAACGTGGATGAATGTAGAAAATAGAGAACTATTAGCTGAATATCAGATAAATGGATTTAAGCTATTTCACACACTAGATATATTAGATGAGGAGGGGGAGTAGCCACACATGTTAGGGACAATTTGAAATGTAGTCTCAAAGAGGGAATCAAAACTGAGCCACACACAGAAACTATTTGGCTAGAATTAAACGAAAAATCAAATAATCTTATAATAGGAGTTATATATAGGCCATCAAATTTAGACAGAATTGAAGCAAAGCATCTATGGGATGAAATATCTAGAGCATCTAGGTCTAAAAGTATTTGTGTCATGGGTGACTTTAATTTTAGTGGAGTAAACTGGATTACCATAACAGGGAATAACGAAGCAGAAGATTTTATAGAAATAATTGACGATTGCTTTCTTACGCAACACATTAAGGAACCAACGCGGGAAAATAATATTTTAGATTTAGTGTTAACTAACAGGGAAACACAGATTAATGACATCGAAATTGGGAGTGAGCTAGGGAACAGTGATCACAAAGAAATCAGATTTAGCATAGAATGTAATAGATCTGTAGGAGAAAACTCTGTTAAAGTGCCAGATTTTCGTAAAGCTAATTTTAATATCCTAAAAAATTGTTTGGGTCAAATAGATTGGAAAGTCTTGGGCATAAGGGGTGGGCCGGTCTTGGAGCATGACGTGAACCTTGCGATATGTGATGTAAAAGAGAATTTAGATTTGAATTCAAAATATAACTTATTTACAAATATTCTAAGCAAAGCACAGGAAACTAATATACGTTACAAATTGAATAGATCAAATACACATGACACGAAATTGATAACAAAGCATCTGAAAAGCCTCATAGGTAGAAAGAAAGCTTGGTACACAAGGATTAGGAATGGGGAAGTTAGTTTAGAGCAAGAATTCGCACAACTGGTTAGAAATGTTAAAGAAGAGATTGGGTGAGCAAAAAAGAAACTATACGTTTGTATAGCAGGCTAAGCAAAGGCAAATCCTAAAGTTTTTTTTTCAGTTATATCGAACAAAGGTTAGGGAAAGGATAGGTCCATTAAAAACCGAGACAGGTCAGATAACGGATAATGACGAAGAGATGAGTATTATCTCATTAGTGACGAAGAGATGAGTAGATCTCATTAGTGAGTCCCATTCCTCAACGGCTTTTCTAATCGTTGTAGTCGCGGTGGAATGTGCATCTAATGCAGCTGCTCTCGTTGGATTAATGTTGAGTTTGATGCTCAGGGGTTCAGTAGCTTCACATTCCAGTAAGTAGTGCAATAGTGGCGCCTCTGCTTCTGTTCCACAGATATGACACTCTTTAACTATTGGGTTTATTACCTCCCAGCAGCACTTGTAACCGAGTCTGAGTCTGTGTATGGCTACTGCAATGTCTCTGGATATCTTTTTGCCAGGCTTGAAAGAGGCGTAACCAGTGGCTTGTTCGTACCATATCGCAGTGGATCTTCCTTCCACTACTTTGGCTCTGTGGCGACATTTGATAGTTGAGAATATTTCCTTCTTGATGTGCACCTTAATCCGTGAAAAACTTGGAAGTATTTGAACCTGTACAACAGATAGAGCAGTGGCAGTTTTTGCTAGTGAGCCTGCCTTTTCATTCAATCTATGCCAATGTGACTTGGTATCCAATTTAGTGTGATTGACAGCTCTAGATTATGGGCTATTTTTCCTATGCATTGAATTTTTGTGAGGAGTTGTATATTATCTCTGTGCTGACTGGATAACAATGCCTGGCGCGAAGATTTAGAGTCGGTATGAATGATGACATCATGTAAATTATTCTCAATTGTATAGTTTATTGCCTCCTTCAGGGCATATCATTCTGTTTGCAATGTTGAGCACCCACTATTCATGCTCCAGTAAGCTTCATGGATGGTATTGTTAACTGCTGCCCAGCAGAACCTCTTTCTTGATCAACTGATCCGTCTGTGAAGATGTGAATCGTTGTAGGTCTTGAGATGGTTTCCATTTGTTGTTCTATTACTTCCTTGAGCCTCTGTGGGCCACATGCTGATTTTTTTAACTGGTAATCCTTCAATGATTATCTTTAGATTCGATTCTTCCCCATGGAGGAGGCTGCCGAAAGTGTTGATATGGTCTATCTTCCCCTTCGTTTTTAATGGTCCACTTCAAGTCCACTTTCTCTAGAATCTTGACCAGATTATCCATCTATGTGCTTGTTCTATATTCAAGGTTTTTCTGAAAGGATCTCTGTGTGCTGTCTTTGATTGACAGTCTATCTTGAGGTTATCTTGAGATGATTTCGGGGCTTTTTGGTGTCCCCGCGGCCCGGTCCTCGACCAGGCCTCCACCCCCAGGAAGCAGCCCATGACAGCTGACTAACACCCAGGTACCTATTTACTGCTAGGTAACAGGGGCATAGGTGAAAGAAACTCTGCCCATTGTTTCTCGCCGGCGCCTGGGATCGAACCCAGGACCACAGGATCACAAGTCCAGCGTGCTGTCCGCTCGGCCGACCGGCTCCGTGGATCCTGAGCCGGTCCACCGCTTCGTCTACCGGTGGATCCAATAAGTTTTGCTGTTATGGTGGCTATCCGTTGTTTCGTCCTGTTTTCTAATGACCGTGGTTTTCTAATAATCTGCTGATTGTTGCTGTTGTTATAGATTTAGCTACTCGGAACAAGTTTCAAGTAGTACGAGCTATGGTGAGCCCGTAACTTACCTGGCACAGGAGCGGGGCAAATAGCACGTGCTATGGTGAGCCCGTAGTGGACTTACTCTGGCACAGGAGAGGTGGGTTGTAATCTGCTGAGAGCCTTGACTCCATTAATGTCAGGCGTGAGTGTGTGTGTGTGTGTGTATTCACCTAGATGTATTAACCTAGTTGTATTCACCTAGTTGTGCTTGCAGGGATTGAGCTCTGCTCTTTCGGCCCTTCTCTTAACTGTCAACCAACTGTTTCTACTACTACTACTACTTTTTTTTTACAAACTTAAATGACACACGCCCCAACAGACAACGAACCATCAATTTTGCCTGTACAGCTATCGACGTGTCGGACCTTAATGATGTAACTGAATGGGAATTCTTCTTTGCTGAATGGAAATCTTGCTCATAAATATAATCTTACCCTGTTATTTTTTTAAATTTTTAAACTTAATTGTAATTTGATTTATACATCATTTATTGTAATTAATTATTGAGCTCATTTTGTTTTCTTAAGTTCATAACAATTATAGGTTCACAACTAAGCTATATTAAATAATTTAATTTTAAGATTATTTTTACTTTACGATTATTATTTGTCTCATTATTTTTTGCTGTATATTACTCTTGTCAGTCTACTGATTTTTTTCTTCTCTCTTAACCTAACTTCTGTATCCTTCTTGGCTATCTACGGTGATCTTTACTCTACTTCAAATTGTTTCTATTTTTTGTACTTACATTTATTGTTGTGTTTTGGTATAATTACCTTCTTTTGACAGCAGATTTAGTATTTAACTGTTCCTGTAATTGCTTGTTTTATTGTATCGTGACATTATTGCATCTATATGCATACTGATATTGATCATGATCGAAATCTTCTGTCTCATATCCACACAAATCAGCACATTGATCATCATTATTGCAGGTATTACACAGCAAATCTTGCAAAAAACAAACTCCTAAATAGCGCTTGCTTATCAGTTTACAACGAAAATGTTAGGTCACTTGGTAAAACATTTTGATGCTATAAATGCACTACTTATAATGCACTATAAATGCACTACTTATAAATTTAGTACCTAGTACCTTTAGTACCTAGATAATTTAGTATCACTAATGACACTATTGCAGATGAAGGTAGCTTTGTAANGGCTCACTAGTTGAATAGGTCAACAACGACACAAGTCGTATATGTTAACAACTTATACGGAAGATTTATGTCCTCTGGACTGCTCAGTGCAGAGAGCGGAGACATCAACAAGTCGAGTGAACCTTTCTGGTCATCTGTATATTTATTACATTTAAATAGTCGTACTTATAGCTTTAAATTAGCCCATCCTCCTGTTTTAGTAGTACTTATAGTATTGATGAGGACCATAGTATATATACTGATGTACAACGAAATTAGAAAGTAGTTGGACAAACGGGAAACAATTTTTTATTTGTGTTGCTTTGACAAACTAAACTAACCTAACCTAACGTTCCTATGTCTAAGACACAATGTCTGAGGCCTAATATAGTACATATGTGTGCTATACTAGGCCTAGGAATGTTTAAATATTTGTTTAGCTTCAATTATTTTAAATGAATGCCTTACTGGTCATTATACTACTATCTGAGAGCTAAGTACATATGAATTCGTGACTATTGGCGAACGGCAAAATACCTAATATCTTAACAAGAGGATGGGTTGCTTTAAATTAAATCACGTGAATATCTAAAAAATTTAAATGGCTCTCACTCTGCTTGTGCGTAACTGTGAAAACTGTAATGTTAACTGTAACTGTTAACTGTTAACTGTTAATGTAATGTAATGTTAACTGTTAACTGTAACTGTAATGTTAAAACTTCCAAGACAAGTAATTTAACATAAAATATAATGTTTGACTTTTCTAGGAGCTCATCTTGCATGACCTTCAATTTGCGATCATAACATAATCATGATCATAAGATCAGACATCACAGAGATCACGATCACGATCAGATCACACATCTCTCTCGCACCAGCACTGCCTGGCGGGTAAATATAAGGCAGAAAGGCTAGCTTCACTCTAGACGGTCAGATCCCATTCCCAACTCGGTGCATTATACCGATTAGAGACGGTAGGCCATCTCCAATGATATGTAAGTTATAAAGAGATACATCGTCCACTAGACAGATCATCACCATGCGTCACAAACGCACAAACCATGTGTCACAAACACAAATGCAAGGTCCGGGGTACGCCCCTCGACGAGCAGGGGTTCTCCACGACCTTCCTCCTGAAGCTCCTCAAAGACATCGGCGGCGTAACACCTATCGACATCGGACAGGAAGGCACAGACATCGTCTTCTACTTCTCAAGCAAGGGGGACTTCAACAACCTGTTGAGTCTTCTCTGCTATTTTATCGAGATGCACCACCTTCGTCTCAACTTAACAAGGCAGTACCTTGCTGCTCGAACTGTCATTATTAGTGAACTCAGCCCGTGGAATAACACGCAGCAGATGATACACCTTTTATTACCAACATCGAAGACTCAAACCGCACCTTGAAGCTCACCTTCGACAAAGTAGCTTCGGCTACCCTGGCAACCAGAAATGGACTCTACAGCTTCGACATCAACATTCCGCCATTCCGTGTAAAGATGGAACGTTTCTACAACGTCAACCAGTACCTCCAGTGCTACGAGTACACCTGCTCCACTTGCAAATGTCAACAGCGAATTCAAAAGTATAGCCTCTGCTCAGCTGATCACCATTTTTCTATCTGCACGTCAGAAACACTATGCTGTTTGCTTTGCAATGACGATCATCCTACAATCTCCCATCGTTGACCCCGAAGACAAGAAGTCATCAAAAACCGGGAGAAAACCACATCTTCTGCAGGAGTTGGCAAAGGCCCAGGCACCTCAGATCCAACAAACCAATAAATGGCCACCTCAACCTCAACCCTCGACGCTCAAGCCGTCACTTTCCACGAGCTTCCGAAAGGAGGAATAACCACCACCACACACCAACAACCTGGTGTGGGGAGCAAGGACCAACGACCGGGGAGCCGGTCGGCCGAGGGGACAGCACGCGGGACTTGTGATCCTGTGGTCCTGGGTTCGATCTCAGGCGCCGGTGAGAAACAATGGGCAGAGTTTCTTTCACCCTATGCCCCTGTTACCTAGCAGTAAAATAGGTACCTGGGTGTTAGTCAGCTGTCACGGGCTGCTTCCTGGGGGTGGAGGCCTGGTCGAGGACCGGGCCGCGGGGACACTAAAAAAGCCCCGAAATCATCTCAAGATAACCTCTCAAGAAGATAACCTACTGTTACTGTTTCTTTTAGCCAATGGGGACCCAGCTCCCAGCCACTCACTGAGCCAGCCGCCGCCACCTCCACCCCACCCCGACCAATTACTGTATAGCACAGTTCAAGCTTTGATATCGACGGCCAGAATAATTGCTGGCACTAACCCCCAAGAATATGTTAAAATTCTGAATATTCTTTACAAAGCGAATGGTCTCCCAGTCTTCAACGTTCCTGATTAAGTTTACAACACCACCAACTCAACCTCAAGTTCCCAAGCTCTGGGTCCGGATTCTGGCTACACTGCGAGCGCCATTGTGCTTACGAACCTACTGCCACCAGCTACAGTGCTGTTGACAGTAGGTGCACCTGTAACATAAAAACAAAACAACATAAGTATAGAGGTAACTGCAGAAGGGCTCATACGAGGCAGCTCCTATTTATAACTACCCAATCCCACTCAAATACATGTCCAACCCACATTTGAAACAATCAACGGAACCCATCTCCACGACTCCTGCTGACTCCTGCTGCAACTATATTTCTCCTGCTTTCATAGATAACTGGGAACACTTCTGTGGAAGAAATGAAATGTATGCTTAGGATGGAGTGCATCTATCGAGGGTTGGGATTGTTGTTGTTGTTGCAAACTCGTTGGAACCTGTGGTTGGAGGCATTTGTTAGGATTTGGGTTTAAACTGTTAGTAAATAGTGGTGTGGGAATTTATATGGAGAAAGGAGGTAATAAAAGTACGTGTTTGTGGGAGAAACAAATTGGCAAAATAATCAGGGAAAGAGAAGGGCCTCAAAATAACAATTCACTTAGGGTATATTACACTATCAGTAGAAGTCTAAGAAAGAAAATAAACAATTTAAATGCTCTTGTCTGCTCAGAAAAATAGATATTATTGCAATTATCGAAACGTGGATGAATGTAGAAAATAGAGAACTATTAGGTGAAAATCAAATAAATGGGTTTAGAATATTTCACACACTAGATATATTAGACGAGGAGGGCGAGTTGCCATATATGTTAGGGAAAATTTGAAATGTAGTCTCAAAGAGGGAATCAAGACTGAGCCACACACAGAAACTATTTAGATAGAATTAAACGAAAAACAGTAATCTTATATTAGTTATAAGTTATTTACAGGCCACCAAACTTAAACAGGATGGAAGCAAAGCACCTATGGGATGAAATATCTAGAGCATCTAGGTCTAGCAGTGTTTGTGTCATGGATGACTTAAATTTTAGTGGAATAAATTGGTTTAACAGAACAGGGAATAATGATTTGACCAGACCAGACACAATCGACTTGAGAATGGTCCAGGAAGGACCGAAACGTCGTCGTCCCTTCACCTTCTAGTGTGTGGTCTGGTCAAAACTACTTCAGCCACGTTATTGTGACTCATCTCCTGCACAGGGAATAATGAAGCTGAAATTTTCTAGAATTAATTGACAATTGCTTTCTTCCGCAACACACTAAGGAACCAATGCGGGAAAATATTATTTTTGATTTAGTGTTAACTAACAGGGAAACACAAATTAGTTACATCGAAATAGGGAGTGAGCTAGGGAACAGTGATCACAAAGAAATCAGATTTAGCATAGAATGGAATAGATCTGTTGGAGAAAATTCTGTTAAAGTGCCAGATTTTCGAAAAGCTGATTACAATAGCCTAAGAAATTTTTGGGGTCAAATAGATTGGAAAGTCGTGGGGCGTCGGGGGTGGGCCGGTCTTGGAGCGAGACGTGAACCTAGCGATAGGTGACGTAATAGGGGATCTCAATGTGGATTCAAAATATAACTTATTTAAAAATACACTAATGAAAGCACAAGAGAGTAGTATACCATAAAAATTGAATAGATCGAATACTAATGACCCAAAGTGGATAACAAAGGATCTGAGCCTTATAGATCCTTATAGGTAAATGGAGAGCGTGGTTTAAAAGGATTAAGAATGGGGAAGTCAGTTTAGAACAGGAATTCGTGCAACTGGTTAGAAATGTTAAAAAGAGATATGGAATGCAAAAAGGAACTATGAAGTTCGCATAGCTGGGCAAGCAAAGACAAATCTTAAAGTTTTTTTTCAGTTATATGAACAAAGATTAGGAAAAGGATTGGTCCATTAAAAATTTAGACAGGTCAAATAACGAATAATGACGAAGAGATGAGTAGTATTTTTAATAAATATTTTATATCTGTATTTATTAAAGAGGAACTTAACAAAATGCCTTCAGCCGAACAAGTCTATGTGGGTGGGGACGAGGTCAGGTTGACTAGTTTAGCAGTTACCAGGGAGGATGTAATTAAATAACTAGTAAAACTAAAACCAAACCACTCCCCAGGGCTGGATGAAGTGTTTGCCAGGGTAGCGCTGTTTTTCAAAAAAGAATGTTTTTTTTTCCTGGCACAGGTGAGGCATGTATACAGTAGGTATATAAATACACTCGCCTATTCGAATGCAATGTTGTGTCAAAATTACAAAGAATAGGGTAAAGAGGTTTCGAAATTTCCCTCACATGAAAAACACATGAAAAACACAGTTTAAAAAAAACAAGCATGTTTTTTCCCGTCACAGACGTGACATCTATATAGTATGTATATAAAAAACCTGCCCGGATGCGAATGGAACGATGTGTGAAAATTTCAAGGCAATCGGTGAAGAACTTTCGGAGATTAGCAATTTCGAACAAACGAACATTTGCATTTTTATTTATATAGATGTTTTTCAAGATGAAGACGAATTGTATTTACAATTATCGATTCAAGTAACTTTCCCACAATAGACGTTAGGGTAATTGGCCGATAGTTTGACGCAAATGATCTATCTCCTTTCTTAAAAATTTATACCACTTAAACAACCTTCCACAAATCTGGCACTCTGCTTGCCTCTAGTGAAGTATTAAATATGGTAGACAGTGACTCGCAAAGCTCCTCTTTGCATTTTTAAGCACCCTGGCAAACATTTCATCCGGCCCTGGGGATATGTTTGGTTTGAATTTTAATATTTGTTTAATTACATCCTCCCTGGTAACTGCTAAACTAGTCAACCTGTCCTCGTCCCCGCCCACATAGACTTGTTCGGCTGAAGGTATATCGTTAGGTTCCTCTATAGTCAATGCAGAGATAAAATATTTATTAAAAAATACTACTCATCTCCTAGTCATTATCCGTTATCTAACCCTGTTTCAGTTTTTAAGGGACCTGTCATTTCCCTAACCTTTGTTCGATATAACTGAAAAAAAAATCTTTAGGATTTGTCTTCGCTTTCCCTCCTTTGCGAATTTCATAGTTTCTTTTTGCCCATTTTATCTCTTTTTTAACTTTTCTAACCAGTTACACGAATTCCTGTTCTAAACTGACTTCCCTATTCTTAATTCTTTTGTACCACGCTCTCTTTTTACCAATAAGGTTTTTCAGATCCTTTGTTATTCACTTTGGGTCATTAATATTCGATCTATTCAATTTGTATGGTATACTACGTTTCTGTGCTTTGCTTAGAATATTTTAAATAAGTTAAATTTTGAATCCCTTCTTACGTAATCTATCGCTAAGTTCACGTCTAGCTCCAAGATCAGCCCACTCCCCATACCCAAGTCTTTCCACTCTATTTGACCCAAAACATTTCATAGGCTATTAAAATCATCTTTTCGAAAATCTGGCACTTTAACAGAATTTTCTCCTACAGATCTATTCCCTTCTGTGCAAATCTGATTTCTTTGTGATCACTGTTCCATAACTCACTTCCTATTTCGATGTCATTAATTTTGCGTTTCCCTGTTAGTTAACACTAATATAAAATATTATTTTTCTGCGTTGGTTCCTTAACGTGTTGCGTAAGAAAACAATAAACACCTAATTCTAGAAATCTTCTGCTTCATTATTCCCTGTTCTGTTAAACCAATTTATTCCACTAAAAGTAAAGTCACCCATGACACAAATACTGCTAGACCTAGATGCTCTAGATATTTCATCCCATAGGTGCCTTGCTTCCATCCTGTCTAGGTTTGGTGGCCTGTATATAACTCCTATTATAAGATTATTTGCTTTTTCGTTTAATTCTATCCAAATAGTTTCTGTTGTGGCTCAGTTTTGATTCCCTCTTTGAGACTACATATAAAATTTTCCCTAACATAAATGGCTACTCCCCCCTCCTCGTGTAATATATCTATCTGTATGAAATAGTTTAAATCCATTTATTTGATACCAGCTGTACCTGGCCACGCGATGCTGTGGCTCAGCAACGCATGTGCTTTGCTGAGCCACAGCAACCTTCCACTTTCTCCCATTCCTCCCACCATTCCCCCATCCCCTGTCCCTCACGTCCTCCCAACCATTCCTCTCTCCCCCGTCCCCTCGTCCTCCCCACCACTTCCCCCTCCCTCCCCTGTCCCTTGTCCTCCCCAAGATTCCCCACACCACCAACGTCCCCTCATCCTCCTAACCATTTCCCCTCTTCCACCTTGTCCTCCGCACCATCTCCCACATCGTCTATACAAATTCCCCCCCACCCCCTTCCTTCGTCCTCCCCACACATTCCCCACTACCTGCCTCCTTGTCCTCCCCACCATTCTCCATTCCCCTGTCCCTTCGTCTCAACATCCCCCAACTCCTCCATCCCCTCATCCTCTCCACCATTATCCCCTCCCCAAACCCCTCGTTCTCACAACTATTCCCCACTCCCGTCTCCTCGTCCTCCCACCATTCCCCACTCCCTCATCTGATGCATTCCCAAATGATCTGATGTTCCCATCAGAAAATCAGGAACATCAAATGATCTGATGTTCCCACCACCAGAAAATCCGGAACATCAATTGATCTGATGTTCCATCACTGAAATATAAGAAAAACTGTTAAAAAAACTAAATGAAAAATATAAAAATAAATTATACTCATGAAATGAACAGTATGGTAAACAACACATCTCAATTCCAATGCAATGTCACAAACTATTTAAATCAAAATTAAGTAAATCGAAATGTATGAAAATTCAATTTATCAATGAAGTCAGAAATATTGAAGTGAAATTGTAATATATTTAGTATTGCATGTGTTTGCTCTTATGTGCAACAGATGGCACTGTTTTTCAAAAAAACATGTTTTAACCTGTGACAGGTGTGGCATCTATACTTATACTCACTCACGAAATGCATAGTATGGTAAACAATACAGCTCAATTCCAACGCAACGTCACACAAATAGTTAAACCCAAATTAAAAAAATTCGAATCTAAATTCAATTTATCAATGCAGACAGAAACATTGAAATGGAATCATAACATATTTAGTTCAACGTGTGTTGCTATTACTTACACAGATGGCGCTGTTTTAAAAAAAAGGCATATTTTTACCTGTCACAGGTGTGGCGTCTATACAGTGGGTATATAAAAACACACACATATTCGAATGGAACGTTGTGTCAAAA
>WNGS01000411.1:7030230-7055937 GCA_020271785.1 Procambarus virginalis
CCCTCACATCCACTCTCCTCACACCACTCTCCTCACACTCACCCACTCTCCTCAATCCACCTCACCCATCTCCACCCTCTCTCAACACACTCCCACTCTCCTCACACCCGACTATCTCACACCCACTCTCTTAACACTCACTCTCCTCACATCACACACTCTTTTTCCACACCAATACTCCTCCCAGGCCTCTCTTCAAACCCAATCTTCTCACATCAACTCTCCTCACGTCCAATCTCTTAACATTCACTCTCCTTACACAAACACTCTCCTCACACCCACTCTTATAACACTCACTCTCTTCAAACCAGCAATACTTCTCACATCAACTCTCCTCACACCCACTCATAACGCACCGTCTTTCCTCAAACACACTCTCCTCACACACATTGTCTCACAACCACTATCATCACTCCACTCTCTTACAACCCTCTCTCCTCATCCTTCTCTCCTCACATCCTCAATCTCTCCTCACCCTCTTCTCCCTCACATACCACTCCCTTACACCCACTATACCTACACATCCACTCTCCCTCACAACCTCTCTCCTCACAACCCCATTCTCATCACAACACCCTCCCCTACTCCTCACACTCCATCTATCCCTACTCCACTCTTCCCTCACTCACCTCTACTCCGCACTCCCTCTCTCCTCATTTTTTTCCTCTTTCCCTCTCCTCCTCCTCCTCCATCCCCTCATTCCTCAGTCCTACTCATCCCCTCTCGTCCTGCAACTCCCTCTCCTCCTCAACACCCTGTCTCATCAACCCCACCTCCTCCCCTCATACTGATACCTGGTTGATGGGGTTCTGGAGTTTTCTACTCCCCAAGCCCGGCCGCGAGGCCAGACTTGACTTGTGAGAGTTTGGTCCACCAGGCTGTTGCTTGGAGCGGCCCGCAGGCCCACATACCCACCACAGCCCGGTTGGTCCGGCACTCCTTGAAGGAAACAATCTAGTTTCCTCTTGAAGATGTCCACGGTTGTTCCTGTAATATTTCTGATGCTCGCTGGTAGGACGTTGAACAACTGTGGGCCTCTGATGTTCATACAGTGTTCTCTGATTGTGCCCATGGCACCTCTGCTCTTCACTGGTTCTATTCTGCATTTTCTTTCATGTCGTTCACTCCAGTATGTTGTTATTTTACTGTGCAGATTTTGGACCTGTCCCTCCAGTATTTTCCATGTGTGTATTATTTGGTATCTCTCTCGTCTCCTTTCCAGTGAGTACATTTGGAAAGCTTTGAGTCGATCCCAATAATTTAGGCGCTTTATCTCGTCTATGCGTGCCGTATATGTTATCTGTATTCCCTCAATTCCCACACCCGCTCTCCTCACACCTTCTCTCCTCACACCCACTCTCAATACACTCTCTCTCCTCACAACCTCTCTTCTCATTCCCACTCTCCTAACACCCACTCTTCTCACGCCCACTCCCCTCTCACTCACTCTACTCACACACATTCTCAACATATTCTCTTTCCTCACACCCTCTCTCCTCGCATCCACTTTCCCCACACCCACTCTCATCACACCCACTCTTCTCACACTAAATCTCCTCACCTCACAAACTCTTCTCATTCCAACTTTCCTCACAAACTCTTCTCATTCCAACTTTCCTCACAAACTCTTCTCATTCCAACTTTCCTCACACCCACTCTCCTCACCTCACACACTCTTTTCCCACACCCTCTCTACTTGTAACCACTCACCTGACAGCCCCTCACTTTAAACGTTCTCTCCTCACATCCTGTTTCCTCTATTTCCTCACACTTTTTTTCCTCAGTCACTCCTTACACGCCTTCCCACCTCACACTGAATATCCTCATAATCAGTGTCGTCACACCTCCTCCCCTTCCACTCTCTCCTCTCATCCTGTCTCCTCACACCTTCTCGCCTCACTCTCTCTTCACGCCTTCTCTCCTCACACACTCACTCCTCTCACACTCGCTACTCCCAGCCTCTCTTCTCACACCTACTCTACTAACACTCACTCTCCTCACTCTCACACACTTCACTCTCAATCACATCACACTTTAAGCACATATTTATAATCGTCCCAATATGATGAGATTCTTGCTGGTCAGATGTGCCGGGGACAGTCTGGTCTGCCAGGTTGTTGTGGGAGTCAGTCCATACAGAGTCCACAGTGAAGAGTTACCCCCTGACAGCCGTCCCAAATACAAGTGTTTGGAGGAGTGCTGTGGCTCACGAGTTGAATAGGTCAACGACAACACAAGTCGTATATGTTAACAACTTATACGGAAGATTTATGTCCTCTGGACTGCTCAGTGCAGAGAGCGGAGACATCAACAAGTTGAGTGAACCTTTCTGGTCATCTGTAAATTTATTACATTTAAATAGTCGTACTTATAGCTTTAAATTAGCCCATCCTCCTGTTTTAGTAGTACTTATAGTATTGATGAGGACCATAGTATATATACTGATGTACAACGAAATTAGAAAGTAGTTGGACAAACCGGGAAACAATTTTTTTATTTGTGTTGCTTTGACAAACTTAACTAACCTAACCTAACGTTCCTATGTCTAAGACACAATGTCTGAGGCCTAATATAGTACATATGTGTGCTATACTAGGCCTAGGAATATTTAAATATTTGTTTAGCTTCAATTATTTTAAATGAATGCCTTACTGGTCATTACACTACTATCTGAGAGCTAAGTACATACGAATTCGTGACTATTGGCGATCGGCAAAATACCTAATATCTTAACAAGAGGATGGGTTGCTTTAAATTAAATCACGTGAATATCTAAAAAATTTAAATTTCTCTCACTCTGCTTGTGCGTAACTGTGATGATGTTAAAACTTCCAAGACAAGTAATTTAACATAAAATATAATGTTTGACTTTTCTAGGAGCTCATCTTGCATGACCTTCAATTTGCGATCATAACATAATCATGATCATAAGATCAGACATCACAGAGATCACGATCACGATCAGATCACACATCTCTCTCGCACCAGCACTGCCTGGTGGGTAAATATAAGGCAGAAAGGCTAGCTTCACTCTAGACGGTCAGATCCCATTCCCAACTCGGTGCATTATACCGATTAGAGACGGTAGGCCATCTCCAATGATGTGTAAGTCATAAAGAGATACATCGTCCACTAGACAGATCATCACCATGCGTCACAAACGCACAAACCATGTGTCACAAACACAAATGCAAGGTCCGGGGTACGCCCCTCGACGAGAAGGGGTTCTCCACGACCTTCCTCCTGAAGCTCCTCAAAGACATCGGCGGCGTAACACCTATCGACATCGGACAGGAAGGCACAGACATCATCTTCTACTTCTCAAGCAAGGAGGACTTCAAGAACCTGTTGAGTCTTCTCTGCTATTTTATCGAGATGCACCACCTTCGTCTCAACTTAACAAGGCAGTACCTTGCTGCTCGAACTGTCATTATTAGTGAACTCAGCTCGTGGAATAACACGCAGCAGATGATACACCTTTTATTACCAACATCGATGACTCAAACCGCACCTTGAAGTTCACCTTCGACAACGTAGCTTCGGCTACCCTGGCAACCAGAAATGGACTCTACAGCTTCGACATCAACATTCCGCCATTCCGTGTGAAGATGGAACGTTTTACAACGTCAACCAGTACCTCCAGTGCTACGAGTACACCCGCTCCACCTGCAAATGTCAACAACGAATTCAAAAGTATAGCCTCTGCTCAGCTGATCACCATTTTTCTATCTGCACGTCAGAAACACTATGCTGTTTGCTTTGCAATGACGATCATCCTGCAATCTCCTATCGTTGACCCCGAAAACAAGAAGTCATCAAAACCGGGAGAAAACCACATTTTCTGCAGGAGTTGTCAAAGGCCCAGGCACCATGCGATCAACAAACCAATAAATGGCCACCTCAACCTCAACCCTCGACGCTCAAGCCGCCACTTCCCCGAGCTTCCGAAAGGAGGAATAACCACCACCACACACCAACAACCTACTGTTACTGTTTCTACTAGCCAATGGGGACCCGCTCCCAGCCACTCACCGAGCCAGCCGCCGCCACCTCCACCCACCCCGACCAATTACTGTATAGCACAGTTCAAGCTTTGATATCGACGGCCAGAATAATTGCTGGCACTAACCCCAAGAATATGTTAAAATTCTGAATATTCTTTACAAAGCGAATGGTCTCCCAGCCTTCAACGTTCCTGATTAAGTTTACAACACCACCAACTCAACCTCAAGTTCCCAAGATCTGCGTCCGGATTCGGGCTACACTGCGAGCGCCATTGTGCTTACGAACCTACTGCCACCAGCTGCAGTGCTGTGACAGTAGGTGCACCTGTAACATAAAAACAAAGAACATAAGTATAGAGGTAACTGCAGAAGGGTCATACGAGGCAGCTCCTATTTATAACTACCCAATCCACTCAAATACATGTCCAACCCACATTGAAACAATAAACGGAACCCATCTCCACGACTCCTGCTGACTCCTGCTGCAACTATATTTCTCCTGCTTCATAGATAACTGGGAACACTTCTGTGGAAGAAATGAAATGTATGCTTAGGATGGAGTGCATCTATCGAGGGCTGGGATTGTTGTTGTTGTTGTTGCAAACTCGTTGGAACCTGTGGTGGAGGCATTTGTTTGGATTTGGGTTTAAACTGTTAGTAAATAGTGGTGGGGAATTGATATGGAGAAAGGAGGTAATAAAAGTACGTGTTTGTGGGAGAAACAATTGGCAAAATAATCAGGGAANACACTGTCCTATCCTAATCTTGCCCTGCCCCAATACAGTCTATCCAAAACCCATACCACAGCAGATCCTTACCTATCCTAGCCAAAAACTGTCCTAACCTATCCTATCCTAACCTAACTAATCCTAGTGTAAACTACGCTACACTGCCCTATCCTAATCCTGCCCAGCACCAATCCAATCTCTCCAAAACCTACCCGTACCCCATCAGATCCTTACCTATCCTTGCCTAAATTTATCCTAACCTATTCTGTCCTATCCTAACCTAAGTAACCAGTCCTAGTCTAACTACCCCTGCACTACCCTATCCTAATCCTGCCCTGCCCCAATCTGATTTATCTAAGCCTACCCCATCCTTACTAGCCTATCCTAGTCATACCCTATCTTATCCTATCCTATCCAAACCTATCCTACCCTATCCTTGTAGGCCTAACTTATCCTATCCTATCTTACCCCATCCCAACCTAACCTATCCTAGTCTAAACTATCCCTTCACTATCCTATCCTAATCCAACACTAAGTTTGAAATAAGGTACACTAAAATAAGATAATTTAACACCAGTCACACAAAATGCTACACCAGTAACACAAGTGTATGTACACTTGTACATACATACACTAAAAATAAAATAAAAAATACATCATAAAACTCACAAACACATTTCCACTCAATACGGCATTTACGCACGCAGTATGACATTTCCACATCAATATGCCATTTATACACAGAATATATCATTTACACACAAAATATGCCTTTTATGCACAAAATATACTATTTACACGCAAAATATAACATTTACACATATATTGCATGTACACTCATAGTGTGACATTTACACAGAGTATGGTATTTGCATAAATATAGCAAATTGCATATACGCTCATACAATCAAAAATGCACTCTCACTAAAAATTTCATAAACATGATTTTCACAAAATATCCACACACTGACATATAAATTAAATACACTTTCACACTTGCTCATGAAGATCTATTTTTTGCAGATACCATATACATAACTTACACAAATACACAATTTGTGTAAAAATACATTTGAATCAATTCCACTTCAACATTTAAAACACATCAGCAATTACAAAATATTAAAATTAATTCACAACTTGCACAAATATAATCAATACTCAACTAGCACAAACATGAACAATACATAACTAGCACATATACATTAAATACACAACTACACAATTCCACAAATACTCTTACAAAACATATACAATTAATACACAACTTGCACAAAAATACACAATTTGAATGAATATAATCAATACATAATTGCAAATAACATACAACATGTGCAAAATACTATCAATACATAACATATACAATTAATACACAACTTATACAATTAAATTCGTTGTGCTATTTGTACAAATCCAATCACACCAAACATGGTCAAACAATACACAATTTGCATAATATTTTTCAAGGTATGTTTAGGACATCATTTATAATATGCTGAGTTTAACCAACTCCCTAAAAAAATCAGAATTTCGCATATATGAATGGTACATCTGACATCTTATGAGCTCAATATAAAATAACACATGCATTTTCCATAAATGTTTCAACATTATTAGTGCTGAACTATTCATCTAACATATGCCCATTGTATTTAATGCCTTATTAATACCACCCTTGTTACATCCTCTCAATCACGTCAGCCATATTAATTTAAACAAACCATCCAGCAGAGTTATTGGTTCTAGCCTTAGTTATGTTCGGTTAGGACAGGTGGGGTTAGGTGAAGTCAGTAATTCATATGTTAATTTAAACAAATTTGATATATTGTCGGGGTTCACGGTATAAGAGGGGTGAGCAACAGTAAACTAGATATCCTCTCAACAGTCGCACTGGCGAGAACCGTTACTCACCGTAGTCCTGCAGGTCTTCACTCTATCCTCGTGGCGCCACTGTTTGCCTAGGAGAGTACCCCAGTCGACCCCCAACCGGCCTCAATAGTCAGAGATGAGTGGAGACACAGATGGTCCTCTCCCACGCTGTGTGTGCCCGCCGCGGCAAGGACTCTAATATTACTTACAAGGTCGCCAACTGGTGTTTCCTCGTGTCCAGTAACACGTCAGTGGTATTCTGGGATAGTGGTAACAATGGCAAGATCACACTCAATAGATCTGGTATCAGGCAATTAATTATTTCTGTCGAGTGTAATGTAGTCGCAAGATTTATGGAGGGGATGATACAAACGCCAAGGTATTTTGTATTTTACTTAAAACCAAGCTGTCATATTCATATATCAATAAGCAAGCAAGTACAATGCAGAAGTCGCTCTCTCTTCATAAATAATTTGGGGCACACCAATATGGCAACACACTTCCACCCTCGCATCAAACATCAAACTCAGCTGGGCCGCGCCCTTCTAACCGTGAGAATGTTTATGCTTGTTTTCCTAGCGTCACGCGCCCTGTTTCTTTAAATTCTCATTAATTACTGTATTGATCACACAACCCGATTACTGCTATCATGACAATATAACGCACTTGAATCACTGCATTGGTTACGAGCTTAAACATTTCTATTTTAATGCACACAATAAATCACTATCATGTTGTACTGCACTGCACTTCATATAATGATAACGAATGCAACAAGATATAATACTAGAGTTCTCAGTAATACCTTTTGTAAGCGAATATTCAATTGATCACTTCACACATGTAAAATTATTCAATACACAGGCATATACATGTATATAGATAAATCATAGATATCAATAATATTAATCATACAAATACTGGGCACATAGCCTAACACCAATAACTGGTTCACTAGTATATATAAATCTCTCTCTAAATCATCATGGTAAAGTCACATGAAAGAAATAATCGTCACAGCAAATTCTTCAATAAATCCAGGTGCTTGCACACACCACACATATGTATAAATAAATACCGTGAGTTCTCTATACCGCCTCACTCTGCATAACAGTGCCTTACTGTGACATAGATCCAGGTGAGACTTGCTCACTACATGAAAGATACTCTGGCTAAATATATAGCTGACTAAAGGGGAATTGGGAGGGAACTACAATCACCTACTTCCACCTATCCTCCGGTGAGAGTTGAGTTGTAGCTCCTGGTCCAGGCTCTCGCCTCGTGTAGAGAACGTCTCCACACATACACTGCCGTGTCCTCCAGGAACCCAAGTGAACGTCCCAGGATAATCGCGTCTCGCCGCATTCTGTCCTCCGCAGGTCCTTGCTCCTCCTCCACGTCTTGTAGGGTTGGAGTCGGTCTCCTGGCCGTCAACTTTCCTCCCAATTACGGCTGTCCGCCTACGTCTCTGCTAGTCATACGGATTCCCAATTAGTATCTTCTTTCACTGCTTTCCCGTGGAATGGCCCAGCCGCTACATTGTCACTGTGAAGCTATCAGACGTCCCAGACGATACTGCTTAAACTCCACCTGCACAGCACCCGACTCCAGAGCACTTGAAGCTCAATATTCTGTCAATTCCATCTTCGGTCCACACACATGGAATGAGGAAGAACTCTCGGCGTACTTGCAGACAACGGGTGACGCATAAGTTCCACGGGGTCGGCGTACTGTCAGTTACTGTCGAACTGACAGGACCATCGTTCACACATCCAACCTAGTTGACGAGTCGGTCAAACTGGTTCCCTCACCGTGGGCTGGCTCAACCACGACGCCGTCTCCTAACCGGGTGAACTGCCACAGACGTCACTGCACAGACCACCTCTTGCAACACACCTGTCCCAGAGCACTTGTTGCTCAATATTTCGTCAATTCCTTCTTCGGTTCACACATGGAATGAAGGAAGACCTCACAGAGTGCGTGCAGACTACAGGAGACGCGTACATCCACCGGAGCTCAGGCAATCTGTCACCTTGACAGGATCCCCCATCACACGTCTTGCCTCTCTGACGTTCCGTGTGAGACTGGTGGCACCAGCTCAGCGCGCTGGCTGGACTCCTCTGCCTTCGTGACGTCATACTTTCCAAGGGAGGTTTTCATTGGATCCCAGTGCCACGTCGCTGACAGTGACCAATCTGGCGTCATTGACGTCACACAGTTTTGGCGGGAGAACAGAGGAGCCAGCGCCATATTGGCTTCCTAAAGCGCCTATACCACAGGCCAAAATACTCTTCTTCTACAAATTTCTCGGCACTGCGAGAACACTCCACTCTCCCACATATGTCAAACTGATGCCGCGACGTAGAGAACACTCGGGTAAAGTGGACATGACTCTTACAGCAGGCGTGGGAGAAATATAAGGGGCGGAACACCGTCACAATATCCAATTGAAACGCATCCAAATAGAACCTAAATTGACCTAAATCTAGCAAAAATTCTACTTATACTACACAAATTTAACCAAATTTAACCTTGCCCCGAAACGCTATGCATATTAGTGGCTTTAGGTATTGTACGTACTAGCTTTATATATAAATCCAATATTATGTCTGTAACTCATCTTCTATGTATGTACTTTTACCTGAATAAAAATTTGAATTTGAATTTAACAAAAGCTAAACTAACTAAATATAGGCATCACATATCCTCACATACAACCCGATGTAGCCACTGTCTATCCATTACAAATGCTAGTTATAACTCTAAACCAAATAAGGTAATTTACTCTATTTTCTGAACATGCTAGTTCATTACCGCTAAGATATTGTATATCCTACCCTACACAACCTTACCTAACCTGACCTAGCACATCCAAACCTAGATTTGATTAAAGTTGACAAAATTTATGTTGTGCCACCTAAATTCTACCAAGTTTAAGACAATTTCTACTAAATATACCCAAATGTTTTGTATCATAGCACAGCCAAAGCCCATTTTATCCCACGTTTTTCACCAATTCCATCTAAACTTAATGTATATTTCTAATATCCGACATCAAATTTTGGCACAACATTCCTAGTTCCCATGAAAATTTCATATAGCTAGTGCTATGTCCATCTAGATATTTCCAATATCCAGACGTGTTTTTCTAATCATTAATTCTACCAAACCAGGCCTAACCTAACCTATGGCTATGTAACACAACATTAGCTAAATTCATCCAAGTTATCCCAACCAAAACCTCAAATTCTACTAAATGTACCTGAGCACATCACACGCAGCGTGAGTTAACTGTTAGAGTTTTAATGTCTGTTTCCAACTTCTATTCCACCCTAGATTACAGCTGATTTCGATAAAATATTTTTTATAGAAGTGTTGTTACTTGGTATGTTCCTCACGTTACCATATCTCTACCACCTAGGACCCAACCTCTAATGCAACATATACTTAAAAAAGTGTTGATTTCGTAAATATTCCTAAATGTCCGTGCCTTACCTAACCTGCAGGGAGTTTTGTTGAATATTTTAACTTCATTGTTAAGAAAAAAATGCTGTGTTTGTATATAAACCCAAATTACTTGTAAAAAAAATTACTTGAAAATAATTTGTTTATAAAAACAAATTACTTGAAAAGTAATTTGTTTATAAAAACAAATTACTTGAAAAGAAATGTTTTTCTGTATATGAACCTAACTGCCCCTCGCCTAACAAGCTTGGATTTATTTTCAATAGTGTATCTATTTTGGGTAGGAAAATGTTTGTTTTACACAAATAAACTCAGCCGCCTTGCACCTAACCTCCCTTTACCTAACTTCATATGTAAATTTTTTTGGGGAAAAGTATTGTTTGTGCATCAACTCAGACGCCCTGGACCTAACCTCAGATACTTGGAGCTTGGTTCAATATTGCATCATATTCTTAGACATGTTTTTTCACATCAATACAACTATCCAACTATCCCATCCCACCCTAACCTCTATTACCTGGGGGGGGGGGGTTAATGGAAAATGTGTTACTAATAAGCATTTTCTCTGCATCAGTTCGACTTAACCACCCTTAACCTGACTTAATATACCTGGATCTGAACTCTATTAAAATAATATTTTTTCTGAATGGATATGATTCACAATATATAAAAATTACCATAACCCAATTTTCTTAACTACCCATAACTAAGGGGTTTTAGAACCTCCTTCTTTCCCCCTAGATTGGGGCAGATTAGATTTAGTTAGATTAGATTGAGGCAGGGCAGGATTACGGTAGGATAGTGCAGGGTAGTTTAGGCTAGGATAGGTTAGGTAAGTTAGGATAGTTAGGTTAAGTTAGGATAGGATTGGTTAGGATAGATTTTGTAACACAGGCAAGGATCTTGGATAGGTAAGGATCTGATGGGTATTGGTAGGTTTTGGATAGATTGGATTGGGACAGGGCACGATTAGGATAGGATAGTGTAGGGTTAGTTTTGACTAGTATAAGTTAGGCTAGGATAGAATATGTTACGACAGTTTTTGGCTAGGATACGTAAGTATCTGATGGGCTATGGGTAGGTTTTGGATAGATTGGATTGGGAAATGGCAGGATTAGGATAGGATAGCATAGGGTTAGTTTAGACTAGGATAGGATCTCTTGAGATGATTTCGGGGCTTTAGTGTCCCCGCGGCCCGGTCCTCGACCAGGCCTCCACCCCCAGGAAGCAGCCCGTGACAGCTGACTAACACCCAGGTACCTATTTTACTGCTAGGTAACAGGGGCATAGGGTGAAAGAAACTCTGCCCATTGTTTCTCTCCGGCGCCCGGGATCAAACCGGGACTAGGTTTCCTAGTCCCGGGTTTGATAGGTAGGTTTCTGGTTAGATGGGATTGGGGCAGGGCAGCGTTAGGATAGGATAGTGTAGGGTTAGTTTACACTAGGATTCGTTAGGTTTGGATAGAATAGGCTAGGACAGTTTTTGGCTAGGAAAGGTAAGGATCTGTTGTGGTATGGGTAGATTTTGGATAGATAGGATTGGGCAGTGCAAGATTAGGATAGGATAGTGTAGGGTTAGTTTAGACTAGGATAGGATTGGTTAGGATAGTTTTTAGGCAAGGATAGGTAAGGATCTGATTGGCTATGGGTAGGTTTTCGGTTAGATTAAATTGGGGCAAGGCAGAATTAGGATAGTGTAGGGATAGCATAGACTAGGATAGGTTAGGTTAGGATAGGGTAATTTGTGCTAAATTTTCGGAGTTGCTCGAATTATCATTCGAGCAACTTTGTTATCTCGAATGTTATCTAATTGACTGTTGTGCATAAATATTATTGGCATTATCAACTGATATTGGGACCAATGCACACCTTATTTATTGCTAGAATGTGACCCATAATTTTCAGAAAAGAGCTAAGAGTTTAACAAAATAAACCCAACTAAATAGAAGTGTCATTTATATAAAATGGGATTATTAACTATGGGAGTATATATGCACATAGAAGGGGTACCACCTCTGGTGCAAGTGTAGGGACCCATAGCCTCGGAGAAGAAAATAAAGAGTACTCAGAGAAGACCAAGGATCAGTCATATATGCACATATGTATATATATATATATATATATATATATATATATATATATATATATATATATATATATATATATATATATATATATATATATATATATATATATATATATATATATATATATATATATATATATATATATATATATATATATATATATATATATATATATATATATATATATATATATATATATATATATGTATATATGTATGTATGTATGTATGTATGTATGTATGTATGTATGTATGTATGTATGTATGTATGTATGTATGTATGTATGTAAGTATGTATGTACATATATATGTATGTATATGTATGTATGTATGTATGTATGTATGTATGTATGTATGCGACTATATATATGTAGGTGTGTGTGTCTGTATGTGCTCCTGGTTTGTTTTTTGTTTAGGAAAAACTGGATAATTAATTTTGTGGAGTAATATTAGGATTT
The DNA here is from genome assembly GCA_020271785.1 of Procambarus virginalis. Taxonomy (NCBI): domain Eukaryota; kingdom Metazoa; phylum Arthropoda; class Malacostraca; order Decapoda; family Cambaridae; genus Procambarus; species Procambarus virginalis. Next base: position 7,042,841 of record WNGS01000411.1, read on the forward strand.
TTGTATATTTTTTCGAGATCTAGGAATGTTTACCATAAGAATATTGTGACTAGTCCCAAGCTGAGTTGTCAGATGTATGAACTGAGTTACAATATTTGGACATCTAATTTTGGTTGATTTTAGAACTACATAATAAATTATTACAGCTGAAGATGCATTTCTTGTTGTATAGTTTTCAGGGTCTGGAAATGACTAGCCTATGATCACAGGTATTAGCATACCGAGATGCCAGATGTACGATAGAGTGTACATCTGGCATATGGTATAGTGATCTGTGAAATATAGTGTACAATATATCTGCATTGATGCCTAATTGTTGTTGCTGTTTAGGAATTACCCAGATATAATATGTTAGAGGAACTGCAGTAGATCTATCTCTCTCTGCAATGAAGCAGCAGTGCAATTACTGAGATTGTCGTCTACAATATTGTGCTTCCCATAATATATATTTGGATATAAGCTAGAATGTAACATATTACTGCGAAAAAAATAATAAAACGTATAAAATTCAAATTCTTAAACTGCGATGGGTTTGGTTAGGTTTAGGATGGATGGTCTAGCCATTTTTAATATTATTTGCATTATGATTATATATTATTATCATTATTATTAAATTTTAAATACATTACAAAATAAGTAAGATGCTAAGGCATCAGGAGCCGGTTTAGGGAGCCGGTCGGCCGAGCGGACAGCACACTGGACTTGTGATCCTGTGGTCCTGGGTTCGATCCCAGGCGCCGGCGAGAAACAATGGGCAGAGTTTCTTTCACCCTATGCCCCTGTTACCTAGCAGTAAAATAGGTACCTGGGTGTTAGTCAGCTGTCACGGGCTGCTTCCTGGGGGTGGAGGCCTGGTCGAGGACCGGGCCGCGGGGATAATAAAGCCCCGAAATCATCTCAAGATAACCTCAAGATCATCGCATAGCTTGTGACGTCACCCACCGCTAAAGATAGGCCGCTGTGAGATTGTCACACATCTGTGTTAATGAGATAAACTCACTGGAACCGCCTGTGACGTCATGTGCCGCTAACGCGAGGTATCCTATTGGTGGGAACAACACACCTTGGAGCTGGTGACGTGAGTATTAAGAACATAAGAAAAAGAGAAAGAAAGTAACTGCAGAAGGCCTATTTACCCATACAAGGCAGCTCCTATTTATATCTACCCAATCTTATTCATATATATGTACACTGAATGAGTATTTGATTGGGGTTTACATGGATATGTTACAGTGAGGTGTATGTTTTTTAGCGTTAATGAGGCGTTCACAGGATTGGCATTGTGGGAGGATTAAATGAAAATGAACAAATCCAAAAGAGCCGTGACGTGACGACATGACAAATCCACAAATCCTTGTGGATTTGTTCATTTGATGCATCACGCTATTGTGATTTCTGTGTGTAATAAATGAAAATGTCTTAGTGATGTTATAGCATTTATTTTTTAAATTATATAATAACAAATATTCATCTATCGTTGGAGACTTCAATAGGGAGTTCAGTAGTGTTCCTTTGTGCGATTCAGCATTTTTTAATACTGACGCAAGTGATAATTTTGTTGTATTTGTGTCTAGCTTCGCACACAGCACTACACCGAGAACTTCAACAAGATCTTGTAGATCTGAGGCAAAGTGAAATTGACACCAGTAATTCCATCTATCATCATACTATCATGCAAGAGGAGCCACACATCTATGGATCATCCAAAAAAATCAGTAGACTTCTAGATGTTACTCGGCTTAGACTCGGTTACAAGTATCTCTGGGAATTCTCATTATCTGCTGATGTAGACCTGACCAAATGTAAACCTTGTCAACAAAATATTCGCACACCCTCCGTCACTATGTGATGGAGTGCGAAAAGATACGTGAATTTAAAGACAATTCTATAACCAATGTTCCAGCGATGTGTAAATATTTCATTCAAAATGATCTGCTAACAGAAATTTTAGCCAAATATCCCCAGTTTGCTAACCGTAGGTAGTAACTAAGTGATTGTAACCTATCCACCGCTGCCTACTGGATGGGGGGCGGTGTGCAGGACAAACATATAAATTGTGACACTAACTCTCCACATATGTCAGTTGCTTAATTTAGAACCTGTACTTGAGGTCGATCTCGAACCCATTGTTGATGTGACGATTTATATTGAATTTTGTAACTAGCTCATCAAGAGTGTAACTTGCTTAGCTAAATGAATTGTGGGGTTCAGTCCCTGAGCCCATTATGTGCCTCTGTAACCCTTTTCACTACCGCCCACAAGATGGGTATGGGTGCATAATAAATGAACTAAACTAAACTAACTAAAACTGCGAGGACACATCTATCCTGCTTGTAGGACCCGTCTAGTCTCTTTCAGATGAGGCTTCATGGGGCATAGAGAGGAACCAGCATTGTGGCTGCTTCGATAGTTGCAACAAAATGGTACGATTTTTTCACTTCTTTCAATCTTGACTCTACACTCTCGCGAGTCGTGTTTTTTCCCACAATACCGACACCTGGGGTCAAACTGGCATTTCCACGCCATATGTCCCCAACGTGAGCACTTCATGCACAGTATGGGCTTCTCAACGTATTTTGCAACGTTCCTATAGCCTAGTCCTTGCACAAAAATTTTCTCTGGCGCCACACCCTTTACCAAGGCAACAACCTGGCTTTGTTTGTCACCACGGACACTGTTCCTCTTTGCCCAGACAACATTATCATTGTTAAGCAGAAGACAGTCAGGATCCAAATAAGTTGGAAACTTGAAACTATGATCTTTGTGTGCAACATACCTTCTTCTGGAGGAACCATCACTACATTTTCAAAACCAACCGTCGTGAGGCGTTCCACGGCCTGTTCAGTCCCAACTGTTATGTAGGGCCGTTGAAGACCCTCCTTGAAGAGTGGTTCGTAATCCAAACATTCTTTAGCCAGACGTACCGTCCACTCCAGCTTTTGGTGGAAATTCAATTGGCATGTTGTAGGGAACAACAGCCTCTTCCTGTTATTAAATGGCTTGTCTTGAGTCCTGCTGAGTAGGGTCTCATTCTTTGGTCTCTTTGTAATTTCATCGTCACTCTCACTGTCTCACTGTCTGTTCATATTTCTCCGTTTCTTTCTGTTCATTGCTACTTCAAACGGTCTGTTATCATCTTGTCTGTCCTCCTCACTACCACTTAGGCATACCGTCTCAGCCATTTCTTCGACACTGTCAACAATCGAGAACAAATTCACAATATCCAGTATCACCACGTGCAAAAACGAAGAGTGTGGGGCAAGACTCCACCTCCCACCAAGAGCGCCAACCCGTGACCGCCTGTGACCGCGGTCCGGACACAACTGTTTATTCAGGTAAAGTACATACATACAATGTGAGATACAAAAGTTGATGGATTTATAGATAGAGCTAGTAAATACAATGCCTAAAGCCACTATTACGCAAAGCGTTTCGGGCAGGAAAAACACTAAGACTAAAGCTTAATACTAATTGAGAATAAAGTATAAATTGTATTGAGAAAAAATAAGAATAAAAATGATAAAAGGGGGGGGGGGAGCATGGCAGAAAAAAAGCAAAATACAATTTGGTCAACAAACAGCATTGTTTAAAATCGTAGACATGGTTAATGACATTTAGGGGTGAGGTAGGTTACAGGGAGTTAATTAGGTAGCACTTAGTTTTTATCTTAAACTGGTTGGAGAGGTACAGTCTTTAACATAATTGGGAAGGTCATTCCACATTCGAGGTCACTTGATTTGTAAAGCATTTCTAGTTTGACTAAGTCGTACTGTTGGAATATCGAATAGGTATTTGTTTCTGGTGTGGTGCTCATGGGATCTGTTACAACCTTCTAGGAAGCTTTTAAGGTCCGGATTGACATTACAGTTCAGCGTTTTATATATATATATATATATATATATATATATATATATATATATATATATATATATATATATATATATATATATATATATGTGAGAAAGCTGCATGAACGCGCAAGCCATATATCACTAAGAACTCTTTGACCCGGCCAGGATTCGAACCCATGCCGTCCAGGATCACCCCTAAACGTACACAGTACCGTGACCACCGCACCAGACGATCATTGGTGCGGTGGTCACGGTACTGTGTACGTTTAGGGGTGATCCTGGACGGCATGGGTTCGAATCCTGGCCGGGTCAAAGAGTTCTTAGTGATATATATATATATAATACACATTAGAGGATGTGCAGTGACTTAATATCTAACATATTCAGAGACTTAAGTAAGGGTACAGAGTGATGTCTGGGGCCAGAGTGAGATATTGTCCTAATAGCAGCTTTGTGTTGAGTAATTAGAGGACGTAAATGATTTTGGGTAGTAGAACCCCAAGCACAAATACCATAGTTGAGATAAGGATAGATGAGAGAGTAATAGTGTCACCAGGGCTGGGCGAGGTACATAATATCTAATCTTAGAAAGAATGCCAATAGTTTTTGAAACTTTTTTTGATATATTTAGAATGTGTCCCTGGAAATTCAGCTTGCGGTCAATGAGTACGCCATGGAATTTGTCATCTACTTTGTTACAAATCAGGGTATTGTTAGTCCTGAGGTTATTTGATGTGAGGATTTATTGCCAAACAAAATATAGAAAGTTTTGTCAATATTGAGGGTGAGTTTGTTGGCAGTTAGCCATGATGGACTTTATTTAGCTCAGTATTCACTCTGACATTTAGAGCAAGGGGGTCAGGACTGGAGTAAATGAAGGTCGTGTCGTCAGCAAATAGAATTGGTTTGAGATGTTGGGAGGCATTTGGAAGATCATTAATGTAGATGAGAAAAAGGAGAGGGCCAAGTATGCTGCCCTGGGAAACACCAATGTTGATGGGTAGGGTGGGAGAAATTGAATTATTCACAGAAACATACTGGAGCCTGTCAGTAAGGTAAGACTTAATGTGCTGCATGGTAGGTAATTTACTTAATGTACCTCTGACTCCATAATGTTGTAATTTAAGAAGACGGCGGTTTGGTGGTTAACAGTGTCAAAAGCCTTATGCAGGTCTACAAATAACCCAACAGGGAACTCATTTTTATCAAGAGCTGTATGTATCAAGTTAATCATACTAATAAGTGCATCGTTAGTGCTTGTTTGGAAGTCTGAAGCCATATTGACAAGAGTTAAGTATATTGAGTTTGGCTAGATAAGAGTAAAGCTGCTTATAGTTTTTCAAATATTTTTGACAAGTTTGGCAGAATTGATATAGGTCTGAAGTTGTTAACATCAGTGGGATCATCACATTTGTGGACAGGGGTTACTCTCGTTTTTTTTAGAATATCTGGAAAGGTTTGGAGTTCAAGTGACTTGTTGAAGAGCAATGCAATGGCAAGAGCTAAAAATCTGGAGTTTTTTTTTGTAAATAAGAGTTAGTATCTCCTCAAGGGCACTAGACTTGGTTTTTTAAGGGAAAGGATTATGTCAGTAACATCAGTGGAATTAGTAGGCATTAGGTAGAGAGACTGTGAAGTTACCTGTAAGATAGTACTGAATATTAGTACTGGAAGATGGAATATCATTTACAAGGGATGACCCAGTGGAAGAGAAGTACCTATTGAACTCAAGAGCAGTGTCAGAGGCTGAAAGTAGACCATCATTATTTGACAGGAGTATTGGTTTGTTATTTAAAATCTTCTTTGATCCCAATATTTGAGAAATTGTGCTCCATGTTTTCTTAACATTGCCCTTTGTGTGGGTAAATTTATCTTCGTAGTATTTAATTTTGGCTCTCCTAATTATTTTAGATAGCAATGATGAGTAATTCTTTGAAAATTCTTTGGAGACGATTCCTAACCTATACTTCTTCTCAAGGTCATGTTTTTTATTAATGGAATTAAGTATCACCTTTGTAAGCCAAGGTTTGTTTAGCCTTTTAGTTGTGACTTGTTTCGTTAGCATATGGCAGTGGGTGTTATAAAGGCTAAGAGTTTGTATAGAAAGTTTTGTCAATGTTAAGGGTGAGTTTGTTAGCAGTTAGCCTTTTAGTTAATAATAAAAAAAGTTAATAATCATTAGATTAAATTTGCTAAGTTAAATTAAGCTAAGCAAGTTACAATCTTGATGAATTGCATAGTCTTGTTTGTATTTTATTATTTCCCCCCTTTTATATCAAAATTTTATTTTGTAATTGCCATTTTTGCCTTGTTTTCCTGCAACCAGCCTTCTTATGCAAACAAGTATAGATCCAGAACTAAACCTCTTATCTACTATCTATAACAATCATCACTTTAATGATCAAAATTGCAGATATTTTACAGCACATTATGTAAACAATGTATTAACACATAATCACAATATCTCTGTAATTAACTTGAATGTAAGATCTCTAGGTAAACACTTCGATGATGTTAGTGCCTTGATTGAAACTATTGACAACAAATTCTCTTTTATTATACTTACTGAAACGTGGTTAAAAAGAGGATACTACTCAGCTCTTTAACATGCCGAACTACTCAGCAATTCACAACTGTCGACCAATTCAGAGAGGTGGTGGTACTGCTCTTTACTACCACCAAGAACTAACATGCTTAAAAGTAATTATAACTAGAGACCTATAACCTATTATAGGTATAGGTTAAGTAATAATTGTAATTACGAAGCAATAAGATGCTTATCTTAACATACTAACAAGGTTAGGTAAGGTCGGTGTTTTCTATGAAGCTTTTCAAGGTAAACTATTATGTTTAGTATATCACCTATGCACGTATTTAATAAGTCAATATTGACTATACGAATTTGCAAGGACGGGTTGTCCCTTGCAAACGATATTCCATCTTCCAGTACTGATGTTAAGGACTATCTTACAGGTAACTATCCACAGTCTCTGTACCTAAAGCCTACTAATTCCACTGACGTCAATGAGATAATCCTTTCCCTTAAAACCAAGTCTAGTGCCCTTGAGGAGATACCAACTTTAATTTACAAAAAAGCCTCCAGATCTTTAGCCCCTGCTATTGCAGTGCTCTTCAACAAGTCACTTTAACTCCAAACCTTTCCAGATATTCTAAAAAAAAAAGCGAGAGTAACCCCTGTCCACAAATGTGGTGATCTCACAGATGTTAACAACTACAGACCCATATCAATTCTGCCTAACTTGTCAAAAATATTTAAAAAAACTAATCTACAGGCAGCTTTACTCTTATCTAGCCAAACACAATATACTTAGCTCTTGTCAATATGGCTTCAGACCCAAAAAAGCACTAACGATGCACTTATTAGTATGATTAACTTGATTCATGCAGCTCTTGATAAAAATGAGTTCCCTGTTGGGTTATTTGTGGACCTGCATAAGGCTTTTGATACTGTCAACCACCAAAACCTTCTTCTTAAATTACATCATTAGGGAGTCAGAGGACACTCCCTGCAATACCTCAAATCTTACCTTACTGACAGGCTCCAGTATGTTTCTGTGAATAATTCAATTTCTCCCACCCTACCCATCAGTAAGTANCTTCTATTAAACAGCTGACTGTTACATCACACCCTCTCTCCTCACGCCCACTCTTCTCACACCCTTTCTCCTCTCACCTCTCTCCTCACTTCCATTCTCCTCCCACTCCTTCTCCTCACACCCACTCTCAACACACCCTCTCCCCACACACCCACTCTCCGCACACCCTCTCTCCTCACACCCACTCTCCTCCCATTCACTCTCCTCACACCCTCTCTCCTCACACCCACTCTCCTCCCACTCACTCTCCTAACACCCACTCTCAACACACCTGCCATTTCGCTCAGGAGGACTAAAAGGGTGCTTTCCGTCCGGGTTCATTTTCGTTACCCCAACGAATGATTGCTCGCCTTCTAGTCCCTGAAATATCGCTCAAGGGGATTAAAATGCCGACTCATGTCTGGGTTGTTTTCCGTTACCTCGACGACCTGCATAGGCCAATTCATCTTCCCACATAAAGCCCGTTTTCCTTAATGGTAATATTTAAACTTATTTCAATACTGTTTCCATTTTCATCGATCATTTTCTAGCTAAGAGCATATTGAACATTAGAAAATGAAATTGCAGGAGGCTTTTGTAGGGACTTCTATTTACTCCCAATCAATGTTAACCAAAAACATCAAGTGCCGCTATTAGATAAACTGCAGTAGGCCTATCCCCATTTAATAAAAAAAACCTTTTCATCTCTATTTATACACTTCAATCACGTCAACAAGGGGAGCAACACAGAGGATGAACTAACGTATATCTCACTTGCGTCAGTATTAAATAATGCAGAATCGCACATAGTAACATTACTGAACCCCTGTTGAAGTTTCCAATGGCGTACGAATATTTGTTACTATATAATTTTTATAAACAAAAGCTATGACATCACTCAGGCGTTTTTATTTGTTCCTCCCACACTGCCAATCCCGTGAACGCCTCATTAACGCTCAGAAATATACACCCCACTGTAACAAATTTTCATCTAAACATAATCAAAATACTCATTCAGTGTACAAGAGAATTTTGAATATATATGAATAAGATTGGGTGGATATAAATAGGAGCTGCCTCGTAAAGAGTAAATAGGCCTTCTGCACTTACCTTTATTCTCATGTTCTTATGTTCTTAATACTCACGTCACCAGCTCCAAGCCGTGGTGTTCCCACCAATAGGATACGTCGCTTTAACAGCACGTGACGTCACAAGCGGTTCCAGTGAGTTTATCTCATTAACACAGATGTGTGACAATCTCACAGCGGCCTATCTTTAGCGGTGGGTGACGTCACAAGCTATGCGATGATGCCTTAGCATCTTACTTATTTTGTAATGTATTTATTATTTAATATTAATCATCATCATAATAAAATGTTATTAAAAAATGGCTAGACCATCCATCCTCAACCTAACCAAATCTCATCACAGGTTTAAGAATTTGAATTTTATACGTTTTATTATTTTATTACCAATAAAAGTTTAAATTTTTGCTTATATCCAAATACAAATACACAATATTCAAGACGACAATCTCGATAATCGCTTCATTGCAGAGAGAGATCTACTGCAGTTCCTCTACCATTTTATATCTGGGTAATTCTTACACAGCAACAGCAATTTGGCATCAATATTGATAAATTGTACACTATATTTCACAGATAGTATATCATACATCTGGCATCTCAGTATGCTAACACCTGTAATCATAGGCTAGTCATTCCCAGACCCTGGAAACTACACAATAAAAAATGCATCTTCAGCTGAATGTAATTTATTATGTAGTATTATGTAAGTTCAACTAAAATTAGCTGTCCAAATATCGTACCTAAGTTCATACATCTGACAACTAGCTTGGGACTAGTCACTATATTCTTATGGTAAACATTCCTAGACCTCGAAAAAATACACAGAAATCCTAATATTACTCTACAAAATTAATAATCAGTTTTTTCCCTAAACAAAAAGCAACCAGGAGCACATACAGACACACACAAAACACACACACATACATCAAAAGGTGTCCAAAGGTGTCTGCTGGAACTGGATGTGACAAAGGCTTGTGCCTGACAGAATCTCACCATGGATACTAAAGGAAGGTGCAGAAGCACTAAGTGTGTCACTCTCTATGGTGTATAACTGTATATTTGCTAGTTATGTATTGTTCATGTTTGTGCTAGTTGAGTATTGATCTATATTTGGGCAAGTTGTGAATTAATTTTAATATTTTGTAATGCTGATGTGTTTTAAATGTTGAAGTGGATAATGTGATTCAAATGTATTTTACACAAATTGTGTATTTGTGTAAGTTTATGTATATGGTATCTGAAAAAAAGTCTTCATGAGCAAGTGTGAAAGTGTATTTAATTTATATGTCAGTGTGTGGATATTTTGTGAAAATCATGTTTATGAAATTTTTAGTGAGAGTGCATTTTTGATTGTATGAGCATATATGCAATTTTGCTACTATATTATGCAATACCCATACATCTGTGTAAATGTCTACTATGAGTGTACAGCAATATATGTGTAAATGTTATATTTTTGCATGATAAAATATATATTATTTGTGCATAAAAAGGCATATTTGTGTGTGTAAATGATATATTCTGTGTATAAATGGAATATTGATGTGGAAATGTCATACTTGTGCGTAAATGCATATTGAGTGTGAAATGTGGTTTTGTGAGTTTTAGTGAATGTATTGGGTTATTTATTTTATTTTTAGTGTATGTATGTACAAGTGTACATACACTTGTGTTACTGGTGTAGCCGATTTTGTGTGTGACTGGTGTTAAATTATCTTATTTTAGTGTACCTTATTTCAAACTTAGTGTTGGATTAGGATAGGGATAGTGAAGGGGGATAGTTTATGCTCAGGATAGGTTAGGTTGGGATGGGGGTAAGATAGGATAGGATAAGTTAGGCCTACAAGGATAGGGTAGGATAGGTTTGGATAGGATAGGATAAGATAGGGTATGACTAGGATAGGCTAGTAAGGATGGGTAGGCTTAGATAAATCAGATTGAGGGCAGGGCATGATTAGGATAGGGTAGTGCAGGGGTAGTTTAGACTCGGACTGGTTTACTTTAGGTTAGGATAGGACAGAATAGGTTAGGATAAATTTAGGCAAGGATAGGTAAGGACTCTGATGGAGTACGGGTGCGTTTTGGAGAGATTGGATTGGTGCGATGGGCAGGATTAGGATAGGGCAGTGTAGCGTTAGTTTACACTAGGATTAGTTAGGTAGGATAGGATAGGTTAGGAACAGTTTTTGGCTAGGATAAGGTAAGGATCTGCTGTGGTATGGGTTTTGGATAGACTGTATTGGGGCAGGGCAAGATTAGGATAGGACAGTGTAGGGTTAGCTTAGACTAGGATAGGATAGGTTAGGATAGTTTTTAGGCTGGGATAGGGTAAGGCTCTTATTGGCTATGGGGGTAGGTTTTTATTGGCTATGGGTAGGGTTTTTATTGGCCTATGGGTAGTTTATCGTTTAGATTGAATTGGGAAGGGGAGAATTAGTATAGTGCGCAGTGGGTAGCTAGATAGCATAGGCTAGGTTATGATAGGGTAATTTGCGTTATAATTCAGAGTTGCTCGCACATGATATGTTAATCTCGTTGATTGGTGTAGGCATAAATATTACTGGCATTATGAACTGAACGATTATTGAGACCAATGCACACTTAATTTATTGCTAGAATATGACCAGATAATTTAAAAAAATGGTTAGAGGTTCTACACTAACTACACACTCAACTAAATAGAGGGTGTCCATTTATATTAAAATGGGATTATTAACTAATGTGTGCAATATAAGCACATATGTATATATGCAAAGTACATATGTATATATGCATGTAATGATATAAAATGGTATGTATGTATTATGTATGTATGTATGTATTGTATGTACATGTCATGTAGTGTATGGTAGTATGATATATATGTATGTGTTATGTTATGTATGTATGTATGTATGTATGTAGGTATGTACTGTATGTATGTATGTGTATGTATGTATGTATGTATGTATGTTTAAGTGTATGATATGCGAATATAGTACTTACCTAATGTTACTAATTGTGCTTGCGGGGGGTTTGAGCTTTGGGCTCTTAGGTACCCGCCTCTCAAACTGCTCACAAAACTGGTGTACAGATTCCTGAGCCTACTGGGCTGTCATCATATCTACTATCTGAAACTGTGATATGGAGTCACGCTCCACCATATCAAGCAACTAGTCGCATTAAAGCATCCAAATCTTACTTAGACTACTCTGACGACTCCTGAAAAAAAGTTCTTTCTAAGTCTCTGTGGCTCATCTGGGTATCAAGTTTCCACCTGTGTCCCCTTGTTCAGTAGGTTACCACACAGTGCTGAAGAGTTTGTTTGTCCAGCCCTATACAATTCCCCTGAGAATTTTGTAGGTAGTTATCATGTCTCCCCTTACTCTCTCTGTTTTCCAGGAGTGAGGTTCAGCTCCTTTAGCCTTTCCTCGGATGCTCATTCCTCTCAGTCCGGGTACGAGCCTCGTGGCATACCGCTGAATCATTCTCATAGCTTTGATCTTGTGTTAACTAGGTAGGACTTAAGGCGGAGCTGACATACTCCTGGATGTGGTCTTTACATAAGTGGTATACATGGTTCTGGAAGAATTCCTTACACAATTTCAAAGGCAGGTTCTTTTGTTGGCAGTCTAGCATATGCCGCTGATGATATTCTTTTGTTGTGGGCCTCTGGGGGACAGGTTCGGTGTGATACTCAACCCCCAATCTTTCATCCTATTTGACTCTTGCAGGATTATCCCTCCCAGATGATACCTTGGTTTCAGAATCTCCTGCATCCCTTCGACCTAATTTACATCACCTACACTTTCCTGGTTTGATACCTGGTTGATGGGTTTCTGGGAGTTCTTCTACTCCCCAAGCCCGGACCCGAGGCCAGGCCTGAAGAGATTGAATTCTTCAGCAGCCATTTGTCTAGACCATTCTCCAGTTTTATCCAGGTCATCATGTAGTCTCTAGTCTATCTTCATCCGTCTTGAATTCTTCTCATAATTTTGCATCATCAGCAAACATTGAGAGGAATGAGTCTATACCCTCCGGAAGATCGTTTACATATATTAGAAACAGGATGGTCCAAGTACTGAGCCCTGTGGGACTCCGCTGGTACATCTCGCCCTCTGATGTTTCACCCCCTCACCGTTATTCGCTGTTTTCTGTATGCTTAAGTACATACTCCCTTATCCACTGGAGCACCTTACCTTTTACTCCCTGCCTGTTGTCCAATTTTTTAACAGCCTTTTATGGTGGTACTGTGTCAAAGGCTTTTTGACATTGTCAGGGAAAATGACAGTCGGCCCACCCTCTCTCTTTCCCTGCCTAATTTTGTTGCCCTGGTCATAGAATTCTATTAAACCTGTGAGCACGATTACCATCTCTGAACCAATGTTGGTGGTGCATTACAAAGTTATTCCCTCCAGATGCTCTACGAGTTTTCCTCACGTATCTTCTCCATACCTTGCATGGTATACAAGTTAAGGAAACGGCCTGTAATTCAGTGCCTCTTGCCTGTCACCCTTCTGTATATTGGGACCACGTTAGCTGTCTTCCAACTTTCTGGTAGTCTCCTGTTTCCAGTGACCTGT
>WNGS01000411.1:7067202-7079111 GCA_020271785.1 Procambarus virginalis
ATAGACTCATTTCTCTCAATGTTTGCTGAAGATTCCAAAATTATGAGAAAGATTAAGACAGAGGAGGACTGTTTGAGGCTTCAAGAAGATCTAGACAAGCTGAAGGAATGGTCGAACAAATGATAGTTAGAGTTTATCCCAAGCAAATGTAATGTAATGAAAATTGGTGTTGGGAGCAGAAGCCAAATACAAGATATCACCTGGGAGATGAAATTCTTCAAGAGTCAGAGAGAGAAAAAGACTTGGAGGTTAATATCACGCCAGAACTGTCCCTTGCAGCCCATATCAAAAGGATAACATCAGCGGCATATGTCAGGCTTGCCAACATAAGAACGACATTCAGAAACTTGTGTAAAGAATCATTCAGAACTTGTATACCACATATGTCAAGCCAATCCTGGAGTATGCAGCCCCAACATGGAGTCCATATCTAGTCAATGATAAGACTAAACTGGAAAAGGTTCAAAGGTTTGCCACCAGACTAGTACCCGAGCTAAGAGGTATGAGCTACGAGGAGAGACTACGGGAATTAAACCTCACTTCACTGGAAGACAGAAGAGTTAAGGGGGACATGATCACTACATTCAAGATTCTCAAGGGAACTGATAGGGTAGATAAAGACAGGCTATTTAACACAAGGGGCACACGCACTAGGGGGACACAGGTTGAAACTGAGTGCCCAAATGAACCACAGAGATATCAGAAAGAACTTTTTTAGCGTCAGAGTAGGTGACAAATGGAATGCATTAGGAAGTGATGTGGTGGAGGTTGACTCCATACACAGTTTCAACGTAGATATGATAAAGCCCAATAGGCTCAGGACCCTGTACGCCTGTTGATTGACGGTTGAGAAGAAGGACCAAAGAGCCAGAGCTCAACCCCCGCAAGCACAAATAGGTGAGCACACACACACACACGCACACGAACACACACACATACAGTGGAGCCAGTGGCCGAGCGGACAGCACGCTGTACACGTGATCCTGTGGTCCCGGGTTCGATCCCGGGCGCCGGAGAGAAGCAATGGACAGTTTCTTTCACCCTATGCCCCTGTTACCTAGCAATAAATAGGAACCTGGGAGTTAGTCAGCTGTCACAGGGTGCTTCCTGGTGGACTTAACACAAGGGGCACACGCACTTGGGGACACGCACTTGTGTGTGTGTGTGTGTGTGTGTGTGTGTGTGTGTGTGTGTGTGTGTGTGTGTGTGTGTGTGTGTGTGTGTGTGTGTGTGTGTGTACTCACCTATTTGTGCTTGCGGGGGTTGAGCTTTAGCTCTTTGGTCCCGCCTCTCAACTCTGTGTGTGTGTGTGTGTGTGTGTGTGTGTGTGTGTGTGTGTGTGTGTGTGTGTGTGTGTGTGTGTGTGTGTGTGTGTGTGTTTATTATTATTATTATTTTTCTACCACAGACGTAGCCACACACTTACAATACTAACCAGCATATATACATTTTCTTCTGTCCTCCATGGACAGGGTTAGAGATGTGTTAAACATATAGTTCAGGTGTTTATTGAACAATCAACCACAGAAGGTGATTCGGTGCTTTTAAAATGCTAAGTTAACCTACATACGTAAAAACATAGATACACAGATTTACGTATGCCCTACATAGTGTTCGATGTGTTTTTTACATAGTGTCATTAATGTGCATTTACAAACGTGAAATGTAATTCTGATCAGCTTCCATATATACTTTATACACATACATACACACACACATGCATTTACATACATTTGTCTATTTTACTCTGGCAGGGTGTGATAGTTGATAGAGAAACTTTTGTGAAATTATTCACTTAATCACTGAAGATGATTAAGGTGCTTTTGCAAGCTCAGGTTATACAGTTACATCACATACATACATTGTATAATTGATACATTACATGGTTAATCTTGAGTACAAGTCCAATATATCATCAAGTGTTCCAGTACTCATAGTAATTACACAGTTCAGCATACCATAGCCCAGGAGGGCGAAAGTCAGTCAGTATGGGACATTCTACAATATAATGTTCAAGAGGTTCAGTCCGGGTTCAGTCTCCGTGGTGTAGTGGTAAGACACTCGCCTGGCGTTCCGCGAGCGCTATGTCATGGGTTCGTATCCTGGCCGGGGAGGATTTACTGGGCGCAATTCCTTAACTGTAGCCTCTGTTTAACGCAACAGTAAAATGTGTACTTGGATGAAAAAACGATTCTTCGCGGCAGGGGATCGTATTCCAGGGACCTGCCCGAAACGCTACGCGTACTAGTGGCTGTACAAGAATGTAACAACTCTTGTATATATCTAAAAAAAAAAAAAAAAAAAAAAAAAAGAGAGTGCATGTTTTCTCTTTCACAAAGTTGACACATTGTGTACTCAACATTTGGGTTTTGAGAAAGCTGCCAGATATGTCAATATCCCAGGCATATTCTGGCCACTATAACATCATTTTGCCGGGTTCTTGTTCTATTAGTCCCATATGTGAATGTCTCCTCACGATATCTATCATAATATTTAATGCTACAACTTTCAGGTCTTTGTGAATTTGTTAGGTCGGTGAGATCTTCATTAGATATTTGTTTAAATATTCTCTTTGTCACTGCTAATGAAACACCCATATCAATTTCTACCACTGGTTTTCTACAGGCTGTCTTTGCAAGCATGTCAACAGTGTCATGCCTTGAGATGCCAACATGTGAAGCCTTGCCTTGAGATGCCTTGAGATGCCAACATCCATAGGAATTAAATTTCAAATCTATTTTCTTTAGCAGCTAAAACATTCATTCGAATATCACTGACTATTTTCTGGGTGTCACTACTATGTGCGTTCAATGCCAGGAGTGCACTCTGCGAGTCACAGTATATAAGTCCACTGCCTTTGTCTTTTAAAAATTCAGTTGCAAGGTATATGCCTGCAAGTTCGGTTTGAGTTGTCCTTGCCCAGTCATTGACGCGCTTCATTGCTGTATGTGCAAGAGAAGATTGTTCAAATATATTGCATGCACATCCGGTACATCGTCCACCCTCTTCTACAGAGCCGTCGGTATAGCACTGATACACATCGTTACCCATACTCTGAGTACTTTCAGTGATGCTTTTCAGTGTTAACTGTTTTAATAATGTAGAGTATACACTATCTCTCTTGGATGCATTGACAAAATCAACTGATAGATCCCAGTTATCCCATGGAGTAATTGGCTGATTAATCATTAATTGAGTTGGGTACATATTTAATATTTTGATGGAGTCGGCTACCTTGTAGAACCAAAATACATAATCAGATTTCGCTCTTCTTCTGTAGACCTCAGGTGAGTGCAGCATATTAAAAGGTTTCGCTTGAAACTTCATGTATTGTCTAGATCTACTCAATGCCTTCACGCAGAAAACAGTGCTAATAGACAAAATTCTCTTACTTATGGTAAGTAATTTTAACTCTGCTCTCATATTAACTATTCTCGTGGACTTTGGAGCCCCAAAGATGAGACGCATAGCTTCATTTTGCAAGGTTTCAAGAGATTTCAGCTCTTTGTCTGTATACAGTGTGAGATGTAGAGCATTGTAGTCAATCACAGAGCGTATAAATGATACATAAAACATTCTAGCAAGTCTCACGTTAATTCCATGATTGACACCAGCAAGGATCCGCATGGCTTTCATCTCTCCCACAGTCTCCTCTTGAGAGAAGAAAGGTACTCAGGGTCGTTAATGGGGACACCAAGGTATCTGTAAGACTCTCATTTCTCAAGTGTTCGCCCATCTATGTGATAATTGAGTGGTGGAATATCGCATGGAATGAGGGCACGAGTTTTCTGTACAGAGATAAGGAGGCCACATTCCTCAGCTCTAGTAGCAAAAGCATCGAGCAGAACTTGCATTCTAGGCTCGGAGGCAGCCTGTAAACATATATCATCAGCATAACAAATGGTAGTGCCTTCATTATTAGTTGGAAGATCTTTGACATCAGAATGCATCTTGATGTTTATGCATCAGAACGTTGAAAAACAAGGAGCTGAGGACCCTTCCTTGTGGAGTTCCCAGTTCAGGGTGTTTGCTCTCTGTGCTTTTAACACCATTAAACAAAACATATACTGTTCGATTAGACAAATAGCCCTTTATCAATTTCAGTAATTTTCCTTGCATTCCCAGCTCGGCAAGCTGTTCCAGTATGATTTCTCTGTTTGCTGTATCAAAAGCTGCTGCTAGGTCGATGAAGACTGTTTGAAGGGAAGCTTCAATATGTGCAAAGTACTCAGCAAAACAGTGCTGTGTACTGAGCCAAGGCATAAATCGAAACAGTTGGGAGTGACAGGTGCCCCTGTATACAATACATGAGTCGGTTAAGAACAGTACGTTCAAGCACTTTACAAACACACGATGTTAAAGATATGTGTCTATAATTATCTGAGTGTGGTTTGGGGATGGGAACAATGACACTCTTTGTCCAAGCATCAGGTAATACTCCTTCACTTAAACTCATTCTGTACAACACTAAAAGTGGATTACCTGGTACGTGTGAGACGTTACCTCAGTAGACTGTAAGTAATACCGTCCTCTCCAGGAGCAGTTGATTTTCCCATCTTTAGTGCATGATTTAATTAATTTATTAATTAATTAATTAGTTAATTTATTTATTTATTTATTTATTTATTTATTTATTTATTTATTTATTTATATAAAAGAAGGTACATTGGGTTTGTGAGAATACACAGCATAGTATTTACAATCTTGTAAAGCCACTAGTACGCGCAGCGTTTCGGGCTGGTCCTTAATCTAACATAATTTTAAGTAGGTAACTTCTAGCAGAATTAATAAAATGATAACACGTACATTGCAAAAAAATTAGATGAGAGAGATTAGTAAGTATATTAAAGCACATTGGTATATTAAAGCTCTGATTGATTACATTGACAGCTTGATTGGCAATTTAAATAAGATTAATAGGTACCATACAGCAGATTGGTAATTTAAATAAGATTAATAGGCACCATACAGCAGATTGGTAGCACATATAAGAAGACAGCAATGATCACAATGGTAAAGATGTTCGGATTGAGTACATAAAGATTGGGAGATTGGGTAGCAATAGATACAGTGCAATTTTATAGCAACAAGGTCAAACACTATGATGATGAAATTAGGTACTTTTTAGTTTTGTTTTTGAATGACGCAAAAGTTGGATAGCTTTTCAATTCATTTGGGAGTGAGTTCCATAGACTGGGTCCCTTTATTTGCATAGAGTGTTTACACAGATTAAGTTTGACTCTGGGGATATCAAAGAGATATTTATTTCTGGTGTGGTGATAATGGGTCCTGTTACATCTGTCCAGGGAGAGTTTCAGAGCAGGATTTGCATTTAAGAACAGGGTTTTGTAAATGTAGTTAACACAAGAGAATTTGTGGAGTGAGATTGTGTTACCATGTTTACGGAGTTAAAAAAAAATGACTGAGTGTTGTCTGAAAGCAGAATTTGTTATTATTCTGATAACAGATTTTTCCTGGGTGATGATGGACTTGAGGTGGTTTGCAGTGGTTGAACCCCATGCACAGATACCGTAATTAAGACAGGGATAGATTAGTGCATAATATAGAGAGATGAGAGTAGAGTTAGGTACATAATATCTGATTTTGGAGAGTATACCAACTGTTTTAGAGACTTTCTTAGTTATGTGTTGTATGTGGGTGCTGAAGTTGAGTCTCTTGTCTAGGAATAGGCCAAGAAACTTTCCATCATTTTTATTGCTAATGTTTACATTGTCTATCTGAAGCTGAATTGCATTTGTAGATTTGCTTCCAAATAGGATGTAGTAGGTCTTTTCTATGTTAAGTGTTAGTTTGTTGGTTGACATCCATAAGTGGACTTTTTTTTAGTTCATTATTAACAAGATTATTTAGTGTATGTGGGTTGGGGTTAGAGTAGATGAGGGTAGTCTCATCAGCAAACAATATAAGTTTCAGAATGTTAGAGACATTAGGCAGATCATTGGTGTATACAAGAAATAGGAGAGGTCCCAAGATGCTGCCCAGTGGAACTCAAACAGTTATTGGTAGAGTGGGAGAGGTTATATTATTGATGGATACACATTGGTGTCTATCACTAAGATGGGATTGGATATAGTCCAGTGCATGGCCTCGGATTCCATAATGATGGAGTTTACGTTAGAGGTAATTGTGATTAACAGTATCAAAGGCCTTTCTCAGGTCAATGAAGAGTCCAATCATTTTTGTCAAAGGCTGAGTAAATTATATCAAGGAGACTAATAATTGCATCGTTGGTACTCTTTTGGGAGCGGAAGCCAAACTGACAGGGGCTAAGAATGTCGAATTTTACGAGGTAGGAGTAGAGCTGTTTGTAGAAATATTTTTCAAATATTTTTGATAGTATGGGTAGGTTTGATATTGGTCTATAATTGTTTATGTCTGCCGGATTACCTTCTTTATGAACTGGCGTTACTCTTGCTTTTTTAAGGATATCAGGGAAGGTATGACACTCAAGGGATTTGTTGAACAGCAGAGCTATAGGTGGTGTTGGAAATAACCAACAGTTTTTATACATCATTGTATTTATATAACCAAAGTAGTTACTAAAATTACTAACTTATAAATTTAATCATTATCATGATTTACTCATTGCCAAATTCTTCCTAGTACGTGAGGAACAACAGGCAGCAACATGAATTTTCTCCACATTTAGTTGAATTTATAACAAGAATCCAGTTTATCATTTCATTTACTAAAAATAGTTAACTTTGTTTCGTAGTAAACTATTACTTACTGGAGCTCCCTTATTTAACTAACATTTAAGTATTCTAGAGGAAATTACTTGATGCAAATGATTTACTTTAATTTCCTCGATTGGCTGCACAACTTTTAGTAAGCCAATTTATGTTACTAGAACTTCTATTTTATCACAGAAGAATTTAATGTGATATTAATACTTGTTATTACCTCTTCCTTCCTTAGTCAATTGCGATAAATACATATTCATTTATGCTCGAAAGCCGCGCATGCGCAATAAGGAGCAGGAGGAAGAAGGGAGAGCGTCACTTGACACGTGAACGAGAGCACGGACGCCATTAACAGCGTGTAGCAGAGTTGTGTTTCGACCTATTTATTTCGCTCCCACGATCAGTTGAGCGGTGCCACGTTATTTGGCACAACATAGCCGTGTCATAGACTAGTATACGAGCATCTCCAGAGTCAACGTCTTTCAAGCAGCAGCTGGAGGACGAAGAGTTGCTCAAGTCTTCACATCAACGACACGAGGCTCGGCTGCTAAGTTTACCCTTTTTGTTATTATGTGGCCACTATTAACATTTAGGTTGGCAGTCGTTAGGCCGAATGCAAACCAACAAAATATAGTACGTGTCTTAATTAAATTTGCCATCTAATTATATGATTATCAGTTTATTTCTATGATACAAATTGTTCAGACATTAGCTGATAATTTACTACCGTCATCCTCATGATTTAGGATGTAAATGTAAATACCTATTATGTAGAAGATTTCTACAATGTAATTGCCTTTCAGTACCAAGGCGACTTCAACCGAGGTGCTAGGCTTCCCCACCGTTCTGTGCAACAATTTACCCTATGCAACACGTCGTCGGTGGAGTGTAGCAACCGATTACTTCTTAGTTTCACAGCTAAGCTGTCCATTTTTCCATCAGTAGCAATAACTCCATAGTTACAGTAGTGATCTCCTAAAGAGATCAATTATACTAACCCTTTGATTTACTGATGCTGTTCAACATTTCAGTAGTATATTGAGGTGCATTTACCTCCATCAATATTATATTCTACATTATTGACTTACATTTGATTTACTCTGGTGAAGAACCAGCACCAGAATAATGCTAGGGATGTATTAATCTTTTAGCATGTAACCCCCCAATTTTGTGTAGTTAATTTGACTCCATTCATATAAGCATTACAGTTTTACCAAGATCCATAGGACACTAGTTCCTAGGATCAGTTTTTTCCATTGTCTCTTTGTTTTCCACTTTTTCTCAAAAAGTGGTGGTCCTTCATAGCTATCGAAGTATATATATATATATATTTATTTAATTATTAGTTACTGGGTCTCAGAGCCCAAACAAGTTATTAGTTATTGGAGTCAGGTTTTCCCCACAAAATTTTGGTCCTTCGAACCGGATATACCATTAATCATTTAAGGTCCAGTATATTCACCTAAATTACTGGCCCCATATAATTAACTATTTACTAACACCAACTAGTGTGTTAATATTATTAGGCTATTTACCAATATATTTCATTATTTACGGCTGTCAGCAGACTGCCCATATTATAGCCTAAAACTCATTTATTATTATCAACATTTCTATTAATACTTTATGCATAAAGTAACCTTAGTGTTATATATTTATAAATTTTCACTTGTGTTTCTAAGCACAAACATATATATCAAAACAAAAAATCCCAAAAACATAGCACCATATATCTATATTACTGCACCATTGCATTTATGCCAACCTTTGATGAGGTAGGATATTTAGACTGTAATTGTACTAATGTTTGTACAAATGCAGCCTAAATCATTTAGTCATTCCTAGGTAGGAATTATTAACGAGTACTGTACTAGACAGTACTGGTGTACATACATATTATTTAGATTGTGCTGACCCTGATTTGGGGTGGGATTACCAAAATTCTTTTTGTGCTTTTAACATATTATTCGTGTATTATTTTTTGAGTACTGCCGAATGTTCACTGTTGGATCGAATGGTGATAATTGATGAGCTAACCGGACGAAATCCAATAGTGGCATTCGAATACTACTCAAAAATATTAGCTATCTATTGTTAGGTAGGCAAATTAACCTCTAAACGAGGTATTATAGTCTATTCAATACATTAGGCTATTATATTAGTATTGAGCTCCATTGAATGAGCCAATATCCCAGTTACATCAGTAACAACTATTTACATCAGACCAGCCCTTACCCAGCAAGATGGAAACGGCTGACAAAATGAAAAGGACCCTTACCGGTCTGAAAGGTCACTTGACCCGACAGATTACCAAGTGTCAAAATCTGTCACAACAGTCACCTGTTGACTACATTGAATTAGAAGACTTACTTCAAGTTGCTGAAAGCAAATTCGAGCATATTAAACAGCATATGAATCTGTACTTGACAGAACTTTACCAAACCTCAATAGGTGAAACTGAACTTGAGGACATTGTAAATGATTTAGCCCAGTACGAAGATGATGTACAGGCTAAACTTCAACCCTTCAAAAGGCAAATTGCTAAAAACAAATTAACAACAGCCTCTACTGCACATCCAGATCCTGATGTCAAATTACCTCAGATCAATATACCCACATTCTCTGGTAACGAGAATGAGAGTTGGGATGATTTCTGGAGTAAATTCGTGGATGCAGTAGACTCTAAAACTAACATCCCTCAAACAACTAAGTTCACTTATTTACAAGGCTTGTTACGAAATGAAGCCTTGAAGGTAATATCTAACATAACACTGACCAGTGATGGTTACGACCTAGCTGTTCAATTGCTTAAGAGCAACTACGATAACAAGGAAAGAACTATTACTATCTTAGTTCAAAAATTGCTGGATTTACCATCTGCTAATAATTCTACAGATTCTCTCCAAACTTTCAGACTAGAGCTAGAGTCTTTACTCAAGGCCTTAAGCCTTAAAGTCCAAATTCAGACTGCTGAATGGATGACAAAAGTAGTTGTAAGGCGCAAATTACCGAGAGAGACTTTAGATAAATTGTGTACTATGTACAATAAAACCTCTCTGTCCATGAATGAAATTACAGAAGGTTTACATACCCTAGTCGAAAGACAAAGAGCCAACCAAGATGGGAAGAGTGTTTCAAACTTCTCTACTAACTCTCATCATAAACCCCAACGTACTGCAACTACTGTAGTAAAACCAGATCTCAATAAATCATCTCCGAAATGGAAATCTGGAAATGTAGGTACATACACAGTGAACCCTATAAACCCCGTAGTGAGCACCACTCCTACGACTTCTCCTACAGTGAAGAAGTGTTTGTTCTGCAATAATGAACATCTTACTTATAAGTGTAGTACTTATCCAGACCATAACACCCGAATTCATCGTTTGCAAGAATTACACAGATGCACAAGGTGCACGGGTCCTCATGACCCCAATAGCTGTACTGTCTCCTTACGTATGTGCAACAAGTGCCACAAGGGTAGACACCATTATTCCTTGTGTGGTAGTGATCAATCAAGATCAACCAATCCTCATAAGAAGACTACAAATTCTACTTCTGTACAGTATTGCAAAGTGCATCAAGACATAAGTGTACTTGCAACAGAGTCGACTAACACAACTACGTTACCAACAGCTCAATTAAAATTAATCAATAAGGGATCTAGGATTTCCACTCGTGGTCTCTTTGACCAAGGTTCGCAGAAAACCTTTATTTCTCAACAGCTAGTTGATCAGTTGAAACTGAAGCCTATTGCTCGAGTGAATTTGAATATCTCTGGATTCCTAACCAATAGTGGACCTCGTGACTACCAGGTTGTTAAAGTCTTGGTACGTTTAGGAGGCTGCACCAGCCCAATTCAAGCCATAGTCGTTGACAAGATCCCCTCAGATTTACATGTTACAGGTCTTGCTCAAACAGTCAAATTCTTAAACGCAGCGGTATTAGGCTAGCAGATCATAAAATAAATACAGACTGTCTCAACGATGTAGGTATTCTTATTGGAGCTGACTTTTATTATAGATTTATTACTGGATGCACCAGGCAACGAGGTGTAAACTTGTTGCTGTCAGCTGGGGGTAAACTACTCACAGGACCGGTGTTGATCCAACAACATTCTAAATCTACTAGTAATCAACCAACTAATTCAATAGTTGCATGACTAGGCCTAGAGCAGTCACCACTACATGTCAGAGACGAAACCGAGGATGATGAGTCCAATCCCCTGTTCATAAATTATGGGATTTGGACACCTTAGGCATAGTCCCTGATCAACCCAGTCCAGATGACACATGGACGTATCAACAATATCTTGATACTGTGATTTCCAAGATAATCAATATTGGGTGAGACTCCATGGAAGCTGAACCACCCACAGCTTCCAGTAAATTATTTCATGGCCTCAACCCAATTAAATTCTCAATTAGCTAGGCTACGGAAGCAACCAGATAAATTGCAACTGTATCATGCTTTAATACAGCAACAACTTGCTAACAAATTTATAGAAGTTGTTGAAGAAGACAACCATAAGACAGGCCATTATTTGCCACATCATGCTGTCCTGAAAGATTCAGTTACAACACCAATCAGGATTGTATTTAATTGTAGTGCCAAATTAAAGGCAGACAGCGTGTCACTAAATGATTGTCTACAAACTGGACCTAGCCTAACCCAAAGACTACAAGATGTCTTATTACGATTTCGCTCTGGTGTTTTTGCCTATACGGCCGACATTAGTAAGGCCTTTTTAAGAGTAGGCTTACAAGAGACGGATCGTAATTTTACTAAATTTCTATGGGTGAAAGATCCACAGGATCCTAATAGCAAAATCATTACTTATAGATTTGCCTCAGTACTGTTCGGAGCGACATCTTCACCATTTTTACTCCAGGCTACTCTGGATACACATCTCAAGAAGTCTAATAGCCCCTACAAGACTGAGATTAGCAACAATTTATATGTTGACAATTTTCAAGGTACCACTAATGATGAGAATAAACTAGTGGAAATCTACCATGAGGCTAATCGTGAACTTTTGGGAGCTAACATGCCCCTACAGTCGTGGGCCTCCAATAATAAACAACTCAACCAAATAATCGAGGAAGAATTCCAGATTATAAGGTACCTCATAAATTGAAAGTCTTAGGTATGGAGGGGAATACTTCCACAGACAAATTGAATATCAAGTCAGTGGAGATCAAACAT